>SKCR01032834.1:0-95665 GCA_019454045.1 Zanthoxylum bungeanum
TCAAGGCTTGATGGGTCAGAAATTGCAGTCGACCCTGATGGAATCCTGACAACTATATTGTCGATTTCTTCAATTTCATCCGCCTTCCTTTTCCCCCCTTTGACAATAATTTCAGTCGACTTCCCTTTAATCTTTGGAGTTCCAGTCGACGATACCAATTGTGGTTCTGGAACCTCCACTTCTGTCTCCTTTATCTTGAGCTTCCTAGCCTTTTTTCGGCTTATCAACTCATCAATTGATGCTACTTTTATTTGCCTCGACGCCATGTCCTCTGCGCATAAAATTTCTTTTGGAGTTAATGTCTTTATAAACAACACCTTTCCGTACAAAGCTCGAATCGACCGAGTACAGTAGATGACTTCCAATACGTGTTTAGAAAGTGCCAAAGGGGTAGATATACCTTCTGATTCGAAGATTTCTTTCCACACTAATGTTGATCTTAATCTCTGCTCTACCAAGATTATCCTCCAATCTCTTTGTTCGACGGGAAGATCAAGAAGAGCTTTAGTGTTGGACAAAATAAGAGGTGTTTTGTCGAATAAACTGTTTCGAAAAGGACCTGCATAATAAACAATCCATACATTAGTATCATACGACAATAACATTGATTAATTATCAATAAATAGAAGAAGTTGATACTCACTAAATACACTCCAATATTCTGAAACTCGACCCATTCCAGTCGACCCAAAGATACCCTCATTTCTCACAAAGAAATAGTCCGACTGCCAATTACCCCTATCGTTCGTTGGAAGCCCCATAACTATTTGTTCCCTCTTACGACGAAGGTACAAAGTATATCTCCCTTTTTCAGTTAGGTGCTCTTTGAGGTAGTATGAATATAAAACGTCATTCACCTCAAAAATAACCCTTGTTCGAATGCTAAGCATTCAATCGACATTAAAATCCTCCAAGCATTCGGCATTAGTTGTGAAGGAGCAATCCCATAATGATCCAAAATTTCCCAAGCTAACCTCGGAATGGGGAATCTAAGCCCATTAGAAAATGGTACTACATAAAAACCAATCCATCCGGGAATTTTATAATCGATTCTTTCAGACGGCAAGGGCACCCTCAGTTCCATTGATCTAGGAAATCTATACTTAATCCTAATTTCCATCAGCAAACTAGCCGTCATTCGACTAGCTGGGTTCTTGGTTAGTATGTTGGTAGGCTCACTTGTGCTCACCCCTCCACTAAACTCCTCGACAGCTGCCAATGATCTAATAGGAATTGCATGCATAGGAATTTCATGCGACAAAACTGTTACAGGTCCCTCCTCGAATAACTCTTGACGCGACCATTCCCTTAATGATTTTTCTTCTGTCGATTCACTCGATGATGATCATACGAATGTATCGATCTGTTCTCCTAAACTTTCTAAAGAGTCTCCACTCGACATATTCTAATCACGAGTCTACAAACAAATAATTTCTAAGATTTGGGTTTCTTAAAGATCAAATCCTACTCCTATCTCCAAACACAAATCCACCAAATAACGTATGATTCAAAAGATCAAACAACCTAATTTAGCTTAGAACAGATTGAAGCTACTCTACGAATATTCAAAGGAAATGAAGAACGCGAAGAGAGTATAAAGAAGTACCTTGAAGCCTTGAAGTTCTCTCACAAATCGTTGATCTTGTGAATGAAACAAATGAACCCATCAAGCCACTCTTATACTACTTCTTTTGGCGGTTCATTTCCCGCCAAAAGACTCCTCGTTACTTGCGCTAGGTTTTACTCCGTTAAACGACACGTGGAAGATCTAGGGAATGTAAAATATTTCGTCTCAAAGAATGATGAATTCTGGATTGTCACTACTTGACACCACTTTCTCTCGGCAACAAAATTCTCATCATGACTGCCTTCACCATTTGACGCGACATCATTAGATTTAGAAGATCATTTTCATTCATGAAAAATTGATTGGGCAAACCCCGGTGCATGCCTTATAATCACTCGACAAATGATAAAAATATTGAGTAGATAGTACATTCGACACATTTCAAAAGGGACTCCTGAACCTGTAGTTGGTTCAGTCGACAAAGGGACATTCCCCATGACTCTTGTCGAGTCAAGTTGGACTCCTGAACATGCATTTGGTTCAGTCGACAAAGGGACATTCCCCATGACTCTTATCGATTAAAGGGACTCCTGAACCTGTAGTTGGTTCAGTCGACAAAGGGACATTCCCCATGACTCTTGTCGAGTCAAGTTGGACTCCTGAACATGCATTTGGTTCAGTCGACAAAGGGACATTCCCCATGACTCTTATCGAGTCAAATGGACTCCTGAACCTGCATTTGGTTCAGTCGACAAAGGGACTTTCCCCATTACTCTTATCGAGTCAAGTGGACTCCTGAACCTGCATTTGGTTCAGTCGACAATGGAACTTTCCCCATGACTCTTATCGAGTCAAATGGACTCCTGAACCTGCATTTGGTTCAGTCGACAAAGGGATTTTCCCCATTACTCTTATCGAGTCAAGTGGACTCCTGAACCTGCATTTGGTTCAGTCGACAATGGAACTTTCCCCATGACTCTTATCGAGTCAAGTGGACTCCTGAACCTGCATTTGGTTCAGTCGACAAAGGAACATTCCCCATGACTCTTATCGAGTCAAGTGGACTCCTGAACCTGCATTTGGTTCAGTCTACAAAGGAACATTCACCATGACTCTTGTCGAGCCAAGTAGACTCCTGAACCTGCATTTGGTTCAGTCGACAAAAGGACATTTCCATGACTATTGTCGAGTCAAGGTAGACTCCTGAACCTGCGTTTGGTTCAGTCGACAAAAGGACATTTCCATGACTCTTGTCGAATCAAGGTAGACTCCTGAACCTGCGTTCGGTTCAGTCGACAAAGGGACATTCCCCATGACTCTTGTCGAGTCAAGTTGGACTCCTGAACCTGCATTCGGTTCAGTCGACAAAAGGACATTTCCATGACTCTTGTCGAGTCAAGGTGGACTCCTGAACCTGCATTTGGTTCAGTCGACAAAGGGACATTCCCCATGACTCTTGTCGAGTCAAGGTGGACTCCTGAACCTGCATTTGGTTCAGTCGAAAAAGGGACATTCCCCATGACTCTTGTCGATTCAAGTGGACTCCTGAACTGCATTTGGTTCAATCGAAAAAGGGACATTCCCCATGACTCTTGTCGAGTCAAGTGGACTCCTGAACCTGCATTTGGTTCAGTCGACAAAGGGACATTCCCCATGACTCTTGTCGAGTCAAGTAGACTCATGAACCTGCATTTGGTTCAGTCGACAATGGGACATTCCCCATGACTCTTGTCGAGTCAAGTAGACTCTGAACCTGCATTTGGTTCAGTCGACAAAGGGACATTCCCCATGACTCTTGTCGAGTCAAGTGGACTCCTGAACCTGTATTTGGTTCAGTCGACCAAGGGACATTCCCCATGACTCTTGTCGAGTCAAGTAGACTCCTGAACCTGCATTTGGTTCAGTCGACAAAGGGACATTCCCCATGACTCTTGTTGAGTCAAGTAGATCCTGAACCTGCATTTGGTTCAGTCGACAAAGGGACATTCCCCATGACTCTTGTCGAGTCAAGTGGACTCCTGGACCTGCATTTGGTTCAGTCGACAAAGGAACATTCCCCATGACTCTTGTCGAGTCAAGTAGACTCATGAACCTGCATTTGGTTCAGTCGACAAAGGGACATTCCCCATGACTCTTGTCGAGTCAAGTGGACTCCTGAACCTGCATTTGGTTCAGTCGACAAAGGGACATTCCCCATGACTTTTGTCGAGTCAAGTAGACTCCTGAACCTGCATTTGGTTCAGTCAACAAAGGGACATTCCCCATGACTCTTGTCGAGTCAAGTGGGCTCCTGAACCTGCATTCGGTTCAGTGGACCATAGAATATTTCCATTACTTATGTCGAGTCAAATGTATCCATGGATCTTCAAACTGATCAGACGACCAAGAACCAATTGCCATAAGTCAAGCCAAATCAGAGGGACTAAGACTTCGTCTGCCCAGATGATACACGCAATATAATCCAAAAAAAACCACATTTTTTCACAATGCTCTTACAAAACAATCCAACAGAAGGTGATACATTCTTGTCACATGCTTTTGTGATTAGTATCATTCGACACAAATGTATATACTCTCTAAGACAAAACTTTTTATACTTAGAGAGTAAGGGACAAACTGTACGAACCAAAAATGGGCCAAGGATAAAACCGTCTTTTACCTCAAAAAGCCCAGAATGGTATGCAAAGCCCGAAAGTAAAGGCCAGGCCCAAGAAGATTTATGTATTATTGAGTCACAATTAAGTCATAAGCTTAAATACAAAAAACCTCTAATTATATCAACTACTTTTCTTCTACTTTGCCCGACACATAAAGCCCAATGAAACCCTTCTTCCACTTGCAGAAGAATGATTAATACATTAAGCCAAATCTTTACCAAACGTTTCCCACTTACCCTAATCATAATCCAACTGCTCCACTTTGTTCACTAAATAAAGATATCTTAGCACATTGTGGGACTGATGCCAGCTGCAAAAGTCATTTACCTTCAACTATAAATTACGAACAAATACGAGAGACAGGGCAGTGCTTTCTGACAAGCTCTCTTCTCTAATAAAAACTCTCAAAACTTCATATTTCCTAAACATTTTCTTCCGCCCTCACGGCCACTTAAAGAAGGTCGAGGTAATAGGAAACCTTGCTTTCATAGTTAACATATTTACTATCCATTCATTCTATTGACTTGGGCGTCGGAGTGTCTCTGGTACCTACCACACCGGTAGGCAGTCTACTCCCATTCGTTCTTCTTTGTTTTGCAGGATTGTTAGTGCCCCTACTTCCAAATTCTGATTGTTGACCTCGGCCGAAATCCAGCATCCACAATCTCTTTCTCTGGTTTGACCGAAAGAAATTGGAGAAGCAATGATCTTGTTACAGATCTATGTGCTAGCACACTCATGGAGGAATACAAAGGTGATAGGGAAGTGAGTTTCGTGAGCTTGGAAGCTTGAAGCTTGAGATAGGTTCAATGTCCATCAATGGAGACAAGGAGACAAAGCACCGAACCAGTCACAACCACGTGCAGCCCCTACCACGCGCAGCTCACTGCCGAGCAAGGGAGAGCAGTCGTGGTCCATCATCTCGTTGCATCTCTACCGATCCATGTGAGTTTTTCCGCACCTCATTTGGTTGTATTCAACTCGTTTTTATGCTTATAAATGATCCTTGGGACTTGATTGAAACTCAACAAGGCCGTCATTCCAGCAGAAATCGGGGTAGCAACTCACAGGGTCCGCCACTTTGGGAATGAGCAGAACGAAGAACTTATCAAAAACCACCTCGACCTGATCGAGGAAAGGAGAGAGAAATCAGCTATGAAAGCAGAAGTCTACCAACAAAGAATGGCCCGCTTCTACAACATAAGAGTTCGGACTCGCTCCTTCCTCCCAGGCGACTTAGTATTGAAAAGGGTAACCTTAAACACCCAGCGACCAGAGGAGGGCTCGCTAGGTGCCAAATGGGAAGGGCCATACAAAATCACAGAGGTGGTAAGGCCGGTGGCTTACTTCTTGGAACAGCTGGACGGCATAAGATTAAAAAAGCCATGGAACGCCGAGATGTTGATGAAAATACTTTCAGTAAACTCTCATTTCCTCCTCTTCTTTGGCAGCAACCCAATAAGGGACATAAGTTCAAATACAAAGTCTCTCTCAAAATGACCCACAGAGAGTTGTAAGAAGGGCAGTATGTCCCCGAATATAAATAAAAACTTTCTTTTTTCACCCGCTCTTCTAAAAAAATATAATTTTGCAAAACCATATTCAAAAACCCCAGGGACATACTCAATACAACGGTCCAAAGCCAAAATCACAAAACCCGCAACTACCCGACCACGGCTACCACCATAAAGAAGCACAAAGTCACACCAAAATCGTTGGGACTCCATACAGCATTAGACAGGAGGGACGAAGGTGAATCAGAGTATAGATCCGTGAGAAGCATAGCACGGGGAGAGATGATACCCCTGTGGCGATTACTTGTTCCAGTATTACCGAACATAAGGAGGAATATGCCCTTAATGTTTCAAACAGCTCGGGGCTGGATCTTATTCCGCCGAGGCCGTCCGGTTTGGGGTAGGGTTACGTCCCACCGAGTCATGCTCATTAGTCTGGGGACGGGACATTCCCCCAGAACCAAGTATCTCTCTTGGCTCGGGGTCCTCAGGGACATACTCGATGCATAGGATCCGTGAGAAGCATAGTACAGGGAGGGATGATACCCCGTAACGATTGCTTACTCCAGTGTTACCGAATATAAGGAGGAACATGCCCTTAATGTGTCGAGCACTCTTTTGATCCTCACTTACACGATGTAATGGATCCGTGGGAAAGCATAGCACGGGGGATGATGATGCCCCCGTGACGATTGCTAGCTCCAGTGATGCCGGACCTAAGGAGGAATATACCCTTAGTATCCCAGACACTCTTTGATCCATTCATCATTTGGATCCAAGAGAGGCGCAGCACGGGGATGCGTTGTCCCCTGTAGCGTGTGCCTACTCCAGCGTGGTAAGGAGGAGCCCTCGTACAATACACATGCTCCACAGTGACCTGACCTATAGAGGATGTGCCTTACCATTCAAACGATCTACTGATCCAAATCCTGGTTCGCCGGGACACTGAATTGAAAGATTCAGAATTGTGTTTTGGAAACCACGGACATGACGCTGTTTTAAAGAATCCGTGCTGTTGTTTATGCTTGTGAAAAGTTTTGCTTTGGGACAAGTACTAAGTCACCCCCACCTTTTGATTTTATTTTCGAAAGTTTTGTTTTTATTTTTTCGTCGGTCTGACAAAGGGACACCCAAGTCAGATTTGACAGGGTTTCAAAGATGGATACACTTCCCATCTGAATAAATCCCAAGGATTAACCAGTGCTCGGGGCTGGATTCGTTCCGCCGAGGCCACTTGGTTAATCGGCTCGGGGCTGGATTCGTTCCGCCAAGGCCACTTGGTTAATCGGCTCGGGCTGGATTCGTTCCGCCAATGCCACTTGATTATTCGGCTTGGGGCTGAATTCGTTCCGCCGAGGCCACTTGATTATTCGACTCGGGGTCGGGTTACGTCCCACCGAGTCTACCTCTATTGGTCTGGGGAGGTGACATTCCCCCAAAGCCAAATGTTCTTCTCAGCTAGGGGTCGGGTAACGTCTCACCGAGTCGATCGTCATCAGCATAAAGGCAAAGCATTTTCTCCACGGGTAGATATCGGGATCCTCATTGACTGAGCACATGAAGGTGGCAAGAATGACCAGATTTGCAGCCAAGACATTTTTCTCTGCAGTTCCTGGAGTGACCACCGACGGAATCATCGGCACACCATCTTTTTTTATAGTTCCCGGCATCAACTCGCAAACTCGTTGTTACCGAGAACTAGGGGATAGATGTTGATGGTGTTTTTAAGCACTATGATATTTAAGCAGCACGACAAGGGGTAAAAATGTAATTCCTTTCTCGATCGAGACCACCAATACCGACCCGACCACACGAGTTTGGGTCCGAGCACTTATGAGCGGTAACCCGACCACTTGAGATCGGATGACCGGGTATTATCAGATCGATAGCAGCATTCTCAGTTCAAAGGATTATTATGACCGACCACATGAAGACCGACCTCGTGAAAACCGAGCATAAGACAAGACATGTTCGGGAAGATAAGGCGTTCTATCCATACAAGATAAGATAATAAGTTATCTATTTTCATAAAGAGAACTGATGAGTCAGTATCCTAAAAGGATAAAAGAAGTAAAAGAATATCTGATTAGGAATCCTTATGGGAAAATGGAATAGTTTTGACTAGGAATCCTTATGGGAAAAATGAATAGTTTCAACTAGGAAATTCTTGTAGGAGAAGGAATCTGATTTCTACACTATTATAAATAGAATGGTAGAGTGTGCATAAGGGGAACAAGTTGAAATTGAGATGAGAATCAATATCAAGATCATTGCGATCAGACTTATAAACACAAGAGATATCAGAGAAACATATCTCAATAATAAAATATCGTATGTTTTGTGCCCGTGGACGTAGGTTGGATCTGATCCGCCGAACCACGTTAAATCTCCTTGTTGATTGGTGTATTTATCTGTCTTTTGCTAAATTTGCTTTTGGTTCCCTCATAACCAAACAAATTCATTATTGAGGAAGGATTGGCCTCAGGGTAATATTCCCATATTGCCCTGAGACTAAAATCAGCCGTCAACAAATATTATCTTAATTATCGATTAATTTTTTGAATTGAGAGGAAAAGTTATCTTGTATCTTTAGAGAATTTGAGATTTTTTAAATTAAAATTCAAGATTTGGAGCGACACTTAATCCCACCTTAATTTTTTTAATTAAAAAATAAAAAATCTTTCAATCTCAATTGAAATTTTCATTAGAGAATATTTCCCCAACTCTCATATTGAACAATATGTCAAGGAGTGATATGGGTCCCTTGTTAATACATGAATCGAAAACGATAATATTACAGAAGAAATTATCTACTCTGTATATATATATATGTGTTTCAGATGAGGTATAGCATTTAGATAAAATTGAAATTGTGTTGTTGTGGTGGCAAAAGAAAAAGATTACAATTCTGAATCTGTAATCTAAAAACTATAATAATAAAACCCCCGAAATGTAGAGTCGACAACAAAGTAGCGCACGGAAGGGAAGACAACTAGTTATATGATCACGTCCTATTACGAACCGAAAAAGAAATAATAGAAAAGCAAAACAAGACCAGAGCTAATAAAAAGACAAGAAGTATGAGGGAGCAAAGACCAAGGATAGGGTCAGGGTGGCCAACGTTACCGGCGTTGTTCCCCCTCCTTTGTTGCCGCCGACGTCCACGTGGCTTAAGGGGCTTGTCTATGCTTTTGTCTCTCCCCATCTTTGCCCCAGAAGAGGTGGTGCATGAATTAAGGATTGAAAAAAATATTTGTGTTGTGTGGTGAATGAGGGTTTTGATTTTAATAGAAATTAAGTTGCTTATTATATTATATTAAGACTTGTGTATGTTCTTCATTTTGTTCTTACGTTAATTTTAAGTTCGGTGCAATGAGGTAGGCAACTTCGTGGAGTTTACTGATCCGATCGCCTACGCAAATATTTCAACTTTGGATTTAGTATTCAACTTAACTGTTATATATATATATATATATATATATATATTAGCGTGAGTTCAAGTTTTAACGTGTGGGACAATATAGTAATGTTTTGACCCCATTTCTTTGCTTTTTCTACAGTGATGTTAAATTGAAATAATAGGTTTCTCTTTTCACATTAGGGCTTCAGGATTTTATTATAAAACAAGAAGCAGTGGAGCACTACTAAGAGCATCTCCAATGTGGATGCATTTTGACGTTTTTGTAGCAAAAAATGGTGAAAGTTGCTCCAAAATTGCGCTATTCTTTCATTCCAAGGGAAAATTTCAATTTCCCAAAAATAGCGCAACACTGTTCATGTGCTAAAATGAGTTAATGTCCATTTTGTCCTTTTATTATGTTAATACTCTTTTACTTAATTTTAATTTATAACATTATTTATAAATTAAAAAATAATAAAAATTATATCATTAATCATTATTTTTGAGATATTTAAAATGAGTATAATATTGAATATGTTATACTTATTGATTAATTAATTGAATTTATAAAATATAAATTTATAAGAAAAAAATGAAACACATAACTTAAAATATATTAATTAATGAAACACACAACTGAGACACAATTAAAGAAAAAAACACACAACTTGAAATAAAACAAACATTACAATAATGAATTATGAAAACAACTCTTCTCATATATATATATATATATATATATATATATACCATATTCCTCTTCTTCTTCATCAAGCGAAGGTGTTGATCTTGTAGCACAAATGCGGGAAGAATTAGAGGTGGATATGGCACAACATCTGCAAGCAATACAGTGATTATATGTTACTAATAATCGTGTATCATTGCAGAATATCTGAAGGAGGAAGATGACAACCAACCCAGGCATAGAGGCTCAATTCTCGGGCATTAAATCATCAATCGGAATCAAGAAGGAGCTAATCCTATATTTTGCTGAAAATACCCGATTTAATATTGAAGATTTATTTCGTAGGTGATATCGCATGCATGAATTGAAACTTGTTTCTTCGTACTATTAAAGGTGTTAAACAACATGATAAATATTTCCAACAACTGAGGGATGGAGTTGGTAGACTCGGGTTGTCTACATTGCAGAAGATAACTGTTGTATTTCGTATGTTGGCATACGGAGAACCAGCAGATTTTACATATGAATATGTAAAAATTGGAGAGTTTACTGCAATTGAAACTGTTGATGGTGTTTTTAAGCACTATGATATTTAAGCAGCACGGCATGAGTAAAAGGGTAAATTCCCTTGTTGATCGAGATCATTAATACCGACCCGACCACATGAGTTAGGGGTCGAGCGCTTATGATCGGTAACCCGACCACTTAAGATCGGATGACCGGGCATTATCAGATCGACAGCAGCATTCTCAGTTCAAAGGACTATTATGACCGACCTCATGAAGACCAACCAGATAGCGAGATATGCTCCAGAAGATGACACCCTATTCTTGCGGATAAGATGACAAGTTATCCTATTTTCATGGGGAAAACTGGTGAGTCAGAGTCCTAGTAGGATAAAGAAAGTAAAGGTAGTTTTGATTAGGAATCCTTATGGGAAAAGATAATAGTTTTGACTAGGAATCCTTATGGGAAAATGAAATTGTTTCAACTAGGAAATTCTTGTAGGAGAAGGAATCTGATTTCTACACTATTATAAATAAAAGGGTAGAGTGTGCATAAGGGGAACAAGTTGAAAGTTGGGAGTTGAGATCAGAATCAATGGGAGAGTCAAGATCAGATCATTACGATCAGACCTGTAAACACAAGAGATATCGGAGAAGCATATCTCAGTAATAAAAGTAAATCCTTTTTATGCCGTGGACGTAGGTCGGACCAAGATCCGCCGAACCACGTTAAATCTCCTTGTCGATTGGCGTATTATTTATCTTTTTGCTAAGTTTGCTTTTGGTCCCCCATAACCAAACAAATTCACTATTGAGGGAGGATTGTCTCGGGAGTAATATTCCCATATTGCCCTGAGACCAAAATCAGCCGTCAACAGTTGGCGCCGTCTGTGTGGAACTCAACAAAAAACAGCTCGCGTAGTAAGACGATGGCAGAAGATGGAAATCACCGATCGTCAGGGATTTCACCAGATAGTTCAGGAAATCCAGGATAAAGGTCTGTTGGCCGAGCCTAATTTGAGGAGGTTCCCGATTGATGAGGGAAATAATAGGGCATACTGTATCTACCATAACGTAATGGGACATGCCACGAATGGGTGCAGAGACCTGCGGGAGCAGGTGGAAGACTTGGTGAAAGAAGGCTATCTCAGTGTGCACATAGACCATTCGGTTTTTTAGTTCGACCAAAGTTAATAGCGGAAGTCATTCGGTCGGATGCGTGGAATGCTGAGATGCAGAGATGATGTATTAAGAAGAGCTTTGCTTGTAGTGACCCTTGTAGAGTTGCAAGAAAATCAACAGATCCCAAAAAGGTGAGTAAGACCTCTTCAGTCTTAGGTTGACATTTGATTATGCTTGTTTGTTATGGCCCACACAATGATTTTGATATTTGTTTTACGGCTCGGGTCTGCTCTTGTACCGCCGATACCGATGTTTCTTTCCGGCTAGGGTCTGCCTTTGTACCGCCGAGACCGATGTTTCCTTCCGGATCGGGTCTGCTCTTGTACCGCCGAGACCGATATCTCTTTCCGGCTAGGGTCTGCTCTTGTACCACCGAGACCGATGTCTCTTCCGACTCGGGTATGCTCTTGTACCGCCGTGACCGATGTTTCTTTCCGGCACAGGTCTGCTCTTGTACCACCGAGACCGATTGTCTCTTTCCGGCTCGGGTCTGCTCTTGTACCGCCGAGACCGATGTTTCTTTCCGGCTCGGATCTGCTCTTGTACCGCCGAGACCGATGTTTCTTTCCGGCTCGGGTCTGCTCTTGTACCGCCGAGACCGATGTTTCATTCCGGCTCGGGTCTGCTCTTGTACCGCCGAGACCGATGTTTCTTTCCGGCTCGAGTCTGCTCTTGTACCGCCGAGACCGATGTCTCTTTCCGGCTCGGGTATGCTTTTGTACCGCCGAGACCGATGTATCTTTCCGGCTCGGGTCTGCACTTGTACCGCCGAGACCGATGTCTATTTCCGGCTCGGGTCTGCTCTTGTACCGCCGAGATCGATGTCTCTTTCTGGCTAGGGTCTGCTCTTGTACCGCCGAGACCGATGTCTCTTTTCGGCTCGGGGCTGGACTTCGTTCCGCTGAGGCCACTTGTTTATTCTGCTCGGGGTCGGGTTACGTCCCACCGAGTCGGCTGCTTTGGACTGGGGATGTGACATTCCCTCAGAGCCAAGCCTTTCTTTCAGGTCGGGGTCGGGTTACGTCCCACCGAGTCGGCTCTATTGGTCTGGGGAGGTGACATTCCCCCAGAGCCAAATGTTCTTTCAGCTCGGGGTCGGGTTACGTCCCACCGAGTTGGCTTCTTTGGACTGAGGATGTAACATTCCCACAGAGCCAAGTCTTTCTTTCAGGGCGGGGTCAGGTTACGTCCCACCGAGTCGGCTCTATTGGTCTGGGGATGTAACATTCCCCCAAAGCCAAGTCTTTCTTTCAGCTCGGGGTCGGGTTACGTCCCGCCGAGTCGGCTCTATTTGTCTGGGGAGGTGACATTCCCCCAGAGCCAAATGTTCTTTCAGCTCGGGGTCGGGTACATCCCACCGAGTCGGCTTCTTTGGACTAGGGATGTAACATTCCCCCAGAGCCAAATGTTCTTTCAGCTCGGGGTCGGGTTACATCCCACCGAGTCGGCTTCTTTAGACTAGGGATGTAACATTCCCCCAGAGCCAAATGTTCTTTCAGCTTAGGGTCGGGTTACGTCCCACCGAGTCGGCTTCTTTGGACTGGGGATGTAACATTCCCCCAGAGCCAAGTCTTTCTTTCAGCTCGGGGTCGGGTTACGTCCCACCGAGTAGGCTCTATTGGTATGGGGAGGTGACATTCCCCCATAGCCAAATGTTCTTTCAGCTCGGGGTCGGGTTACGTCCCACCGAGTCGGCTCTTGGACTGGGGATGTAACATTCCCCCAGAGCCAAGTCTTTCTTTCAGCTCGGAGTGGGGTTACGTCCCACCGAGTCGGCTCTATTGGTCTGAGGAGGTGACATTCCCCCAGAGCCAAATGTTCTTTCAGCTCGGGGTCGAGTTACGTCCCACCGAGTCAGCTTCTTTGGACTGGGGATGTAACATTCCCCCAGAGCCAAGTCTTTCTTTCAGCTCGGAGTCGGGTTGCGTCCCACCGAGTCGGCTTCTTTGGACTATGGATGTAATATTCCCCAAGAGCCAAGTCTTTCTTCAGCTCGGGGTCGGGATACGTCCCACCGAGAGACTTATCATCGGCATGGGATCAGAGCATCTCTTCTATGGTCGGCCCTCAACTGGTCTAGGGAGGGGACATTCGCCCAGAACCAAATGCTCTTCTCAACTCGGGGTCGGGTTACGTCCCACCGAGTCATCAGCATAAGGGCAAAACATTTTCTCCATGGGTAGATATCGGGATCCTCGTTGACTGAGCACATGAAGGTGGTAGAAAAGACCAGATTTGCAGCCAAGGCATTTTTCTCTGCGGTTCCTGGAGTGACCACCGACGGATTCATCGGCACACCATCTTTTTTTATAGTTCCCGGCATCAACTCGCAAACTCGTTGTTACCGAGAACTAGGGGATAAATGTTGATGGTGTTTTTAAGCACTATGATATTTAAGCAGCACGGCATGGGTAAAATGGTAAATTCTCTTGTTGATCGAGATCATTAATACCGACCCGACCACATGAGTTAGGGGTCGAGCGCTTATGATCGGTAACCCGACCACTTAAGATCGGATGACCGGGCATTATCAGATCGACAACAGCTTTCTCAGTTCAAAGGACTATTATGACCGACCTCATGAAGACCAACCAGATAGCGAGATATGCTCCAGAAGATGACACCCTATTCTTGCGGATAAGATGACAAGTTATCCTATTTTCATGGGGAAAACTGGTGAGTCAGAGTCCTAGTAGGATAAAGAAAGTAAAGGTAGTTTTGATTAGGAATCCTTATGGGAAAAGAGAATAGTTTTGACTAGGAATCCTTATGGGAAAATGAAATTGTTTCAACTAGGAAATTCTTGTAGGAGAAGGAATCTGATTTCTACACTATTATAAATAGAAGGGTAGAGTGTGCATAAGGGGAACAAGTTGAAAGTTGGGAGTTGAGATCAGAATCAATGGGAGAGTCAAGATCAGATCATTACGATCAGACCTGTAAACACAAGAGATATCGGAGAAGCATATCTCAGTAATAAAAGTAAAATCCTTTTTATGCCCGTGGACGTAGGTCGGACCAAGATCCGCCGAACCACGTTAAATCTCCTTGTCGATTGGCGTATTATTTATCTTTTTGCTAAGTTTGCTTTTGGTCCCCCATAACCAACAAATTCACTATTGAGGGAGGATTGTCTCGGGAGTAATATTCCCATATTGCCCTGAGACCAAAATCAGCGGTCAACAGTTGGCGCCGTTTGTGGGGAACTCAACAAAACAGCTCGCGTAGTAAGACGATGGCAGAAGATGGAAATCACCGATTGTCAGGGATTTCACCAGATAGTTCGGGAAATCTAGGATAAAGGTCTATTGGCCGAGCCTAATTTGAGGAGGTTCCCGATTGATGAGGGAAATAGTAGGGCATACTGTATCTACCATAACGTAATGGGACATGCCACGAATGGGTGCAGAGACCTGCGGAGCAGGTGGAAAACTTGGTGAAAGAAGGCTATCTCAGTGTGCACATAGACCATTCGGTTTTTTAGTTCGACCAAAGTTGATAGCGGAAGTCATTCGATCGGATGCGTGAAATGCTGAGATGCAGAGAGGATGTATTAAGAAGAGCCTTGCTTGTAGTGACCCTTGTAGAGTTGCAAGAAAATCAACGGATCCCAAAAGGTGAGTAAACCTCTTCAGTCTTAGGTGACATTTGATTGTGCTTGTTTGTTATGGCCCACACAATGATTTTGATATTTGTTTTACGGCTCGGGTCTGCTCTTGTACCGCCGAGTCCGTTCTGTTGATATATGTTTTACGGCTCGGGTCTGCTCTTGTACCGCCGAGACCGATGTTTCTTTCCGGTTATGGTCTGCTCTTGTACCGCCGAGACTGATGTTTCTTTCCGGCTCGGTCTGCTCTTGTACCGCCGAGACCGATGTCTCTTTCCGGCTCAAGTCTGCTCTTGTACCGCCGAGACCGATGTCTTTTTCCGGCTCGGGTATGCTCTTGTACCGCCGAGACCGATGTCTCTTTCCGGCTCAGGTCTGCTCTTGTACCGCCGAGACCGATGTCTCTTTCCGGCTCGGGTCTGCTCTTATACCGCCGAGACCGTTGTTTCTTTCCGGCTCGGGTTCTGCTCTTGTACCGCTGAGATCGATGTTTCATTCCAGCTCGGGTCTGCTCTTGTAACGTCGAGACCGATGTTTTTTCCGTCTCGAGTCTGCTCTTGTACCGCCGAGACCGATGTCTCTTTCCGATTCGGGTCTGCTCTTGTACCGCCGAGACCGATGTTTCATTCCGGCTCGGGTCTGCTCTGTACCGCCGAGACCGATGTTTCTTTCCGGCTCGAGTCTGCTCTTGTACCGCCGAGACCGATGTCTCTTTCCGGCTCGGGTCTGCTCTTGTACCGCCGAGATCGATGTATCTTTCCGGCTCGGGTCTGCTCTTGTACCGCCGAGACCGATGTCTATTTCCAGCTCGGGTCTGCTCTTGTACCGCCGAGATCGATGTCTCTTTTGGCTAGGGTCTGCTCTTGTACCGCCGAGGACCGATGTCTCTTTTCGGCTCGGGGCTGGACTTCGTTCCGCTGAGGCCACTTGTTTATTCTGCTCGGGGTCGGGTTACGTCCCACCGAGTCGGCTGCTTTGGACTGGGGATGTGACATTCCCCCAGAGCCAAGCCTTTCTTCAGCTCGGGGTCGTCGGGTTACGTCCCACCGAGTCGGCTCTATTGGTCTGGGGAGGTGGGACATTCCCCCAGAGCCAAATGTTCTTTCAGCTCGGGGTCGGGTTACGTCCCACCGAGTTGGCTTCTTTGGACTGAGGATGTAACATTCCCACAGAGCCAAGTCTTTCTTTCAGGGCGGGGTCAGGTTACGTCCCACCGAGTCGGCTCTATTGGTCTGGGGATGTAACATTCCCCCAAAGCCAAGTCTTTCTTTCAGCTCGGGGTCGGGTTACGTCCCACCGAGTCGGCTCTATTTGTCTAGGGAGGTGACATTCCCCCAGAGCCAAATGTTCTTTCAGCTCGGGGTCGGGTTACATCCCACCGAGTCGGCTTCTTTGGACTAGGGATGTAACATTCCCCCAGAGCCAAATGTTCTTTCAGCTCGGGGTCGGGTTACATCCCACCGAGTGGGCTTCTTTAGACTAGGGATGTAACATTCCCCCAGAGCCAAATGTTCTTTCAGCTTAGGGTCGGGTTACGTCCCACCGAGTCGGCTTCTTTGGACTGGGGATGTAACATTCCCCCAGAGCCAAGTCTTTCTTTCAGCTCGGGGTCGGGTTACGTCCCACCGAGTAGGGTCTATTGGTAGGGGAGGTGACATTCCCCCATAGCCAAATGTTCTTTCAGCTCGGGGTCGGGTTACGTCCCACCGAGTCGGCTTCTTTGGACTGGGGATGTAACATTCCCCCAGAGCCAAGTCTTTCTTTCAGCTCGGAGTGGGGTTACGTCCCACCGAGTCGGCTCTATTGGTCTGAGGAGGTGACATTCCCCCAGAGCCAAATGTTCTTTCAGCTCGGGGTCGAGTTACGTCCCATCGAGTCGGCTTCTTTGGACTGGGGATGTAACATTCCCCCAGAGCCAAGTCTTTCTTTCAGCTCGGGGTCGGGTTGCGTCCCACCGAGTCGGCTTCTTTGGACTATGGATGTAATATTCCCCCAGAGCCAAGTCTTTCTTCAGCTCGGGGTCGGGATACGTCCCACCGAGAGACTTATCATCGGCATGGGATCAGAGCATCTCTTCTATGGTCGGCCTCAACTGGTCTAGGGAGGGGACATTCGCCCAGAACCAAATGCTCTTCTCAACTCGGGGTCGGGTTACGTCCCACCGAGTCATCAGCATAAGGGCAAAACATTTTCTCCATGGGTAGATATCGGGATCCTCGTTGACTGAGCACATGAAGTGGTAGAAAAGACCAGATTTGCAGCCAAGGCATTTTTCTCTGCGGTTCCTGGAGTGACCACCGACGGATTCATCGGCACACCATCTTTTTTTATAGTTCCCGGCATCAACTCGCAAACTCGTTGTTACCGAGAACTAGGGGATAAATGTTGATGGTGTTTTTAAGCACTATGATATTTAAGCAGCACGGCATGGGTAAAATGGTAAATTCTCTTGTTGATCGAGATCATTAATACCGACCCGACCACATGAGTTAGGGGTCGAGCACTTATGATCGGTAACCCGACCACTTAAGATCGGATGACCGGGCATTATCAGATCAACAACAGCATTCTCAGTTCAAAGGACTATTATGACCGACCTCATGAAGACCAACCAGATAGCGAGATATGCTCCAGAAGATGACACCCTATTCTTACGGATAAGATGACAAGTTATCCTATTTTCATGGGGAAACTGGTGAGTCAGAGTCCTAGTAGGATAAAGAAAGTAAAGTAGTTTGATTAGGAATCCTTATGGGAAAAGAGAATAGTTTTGACTAGGAATCCTTATGGGAAAATGAAATTGTTTCAACTAGGAAATTCTTGTAGGAGAAGGAATCTGATTTCTACACTATTATAAATAGAAGGGTAGAGTGTGCATAAGGGGAACAAGTTGAAAGTTGGGAGTTGAGATCAGAATCAATGGGAGAGTCAAGATCAGATCATTACGATCAGACCTGTAAACACAAGAGATATCGGAGAAACATATCTCAGTAATAAAAGTAAAATCCTTTTTATGCCCGTGGACGTAGGTCGGACCAAGATCCGCCGAACCACGTTAAATCTCCTTGTCGATTGGCGTATTATTTATCTTTTTGCTAAGTTTGCTTTTGGTCCCCCATAACCAAACAAATTCACTATTGAGGGAGGATTGTCTCGGGAGTAATATTCCCATATTGCCCTGAGACCAAAATCAGCGGTCAACAGTTGGCGCCGTCTGTGGGGAACTCAACAAAAAACCGCTCGCGTAGTAAGACGATGGCAGAAGATGGAAATCACCGATCGTCAGGGATTTCACCAGATAGTTCGGGAAATCTAGGATAAAGGTCTATTGGCCGAGCCTAATTTGAGGAGGTTCCCGATTGATGAGGGAAATAGTAGGGCATACTGTATCTACCATAACGTAATGGGACATGCCACGAATGGGTGCAGAGACCTGCGGGAGCAGGTGGAAAACTTGGTGAAAGAAGGCAATCTCAGTGTGCACATAGACCATTCGGTTTTTTAGTTCGACCAAAGTTGATAGCGGAAGTCATTCGATCGGATGCGTGAAATGCTGAGATGCAGAGAGGATGTATTAAGAAGAGCCTTGCTTGTAGTGACCCTTGTAGAGTTGCAAGAAAATCAACGGATCCCAAAAAGGTGAGTAAGACCTCTTCAGTCTTAGGTTGACATTTGATTGTGCTTGTTTGTTATGGCCCACACAATGATTTTGATATTTGTTTTACGGCTCGGGTCTGCTCTTGTACCGCCGAGTCCGTTCTGTTGATATATGTTTTACGGCTCGGGTCTGCTCTTGTACCGCCGAGACCGATGTTTCTTTCCGGTTATGGTCTGCTCTTGTACCGCCGAGACTGATGTTTCCTTCTGGCTCGGGTCTGCTCTTGTACCGAGACCGATGTCTCTTTCCGGCTCGGGTCTGCTCTTGTACCGCCGAGACCGATGTCTTTTTCCGGCTCGGGTATGCTATTGTACCGCCGAGACCGATGTTTCTTTCCGGCTCAGGTCTGCTCTTGTACCGCCGAGACCGATGTCTCTTTCCGGCTCGGGTCTGCTCTTATACCGCCGAGACCGTTGTTTCTTTCCGGCTCGGGTCTGCTCTTGTACCGGTGAGACCGTTGATTCATTCCAGCTCGGGTCTGCTCTTGTAACGCCGAGACCGATGACTTTTTCCGGCTCGAGTCTGCTCTTGTACCACCGAGACCGATGTCTTTTTCCGATTCGGGTCTGCTCTTGTACCGCCTAGACCGATGTGTCTTTCCGGCTCGGGTCTCCTCTTATACCGCCGAGACCGATGTCTGTTTCCGGCTCGGGTCTGCTCTTGTACCGCCGAGATCGATGTCTCTTTCCGGCTCGGGTCTGCTCTTGTACCGCCGAGATCGATGTCTCTTTTCGGCTCGGGGCTGGACTTCGTTCCGCTGTGGCCACTTGTTTATTCAGCTCGGGGTCGGGTTACATCCCACCGAGTCGGCTTCTTTGGACTGGGGATGTAACATTCCCCCAGAGCCAAGTCTTTCTTTCAGCTCGGGGTCGGGTTACGTCCCACCGAGTCGGCTTCTTTGGACTGGGGATGTAACATTCCCCTAGAGCCAAGTCTTTCTTTCAGCTCGGGGTCTGGTTACGTCCCACCGAGTCGGCTCTATTGGTCTGGGGATGTACCATTCCCCCAGAGCCAAGTCTTTCTTTCAGCTCGGGGTCGGGTTACGTCCCACCGAGTCGGCTCTATTGGTCTGGGGAGGTGACATTCCCCCAGAGCCAAATGTTCTTTCAGCTCGGGGTCGGGTTACGTCCCACCGAGTCAGCTTCTTTGGACTAGGGATGTAACATTCCCCCAGAGCCAAATGTTCTTTCAGCTCGGGGTCGGGTTACGTCCCACCGAGTCAGATTCTTTGGACTGGGGATGTAACATTCTCCCAGAGCCAAGTCTTTCTTTCAGCTCGGGGTCGGGTTACGTCCCACCGAGTCGGCTCTATTGGTCTGGGGAGGTGACATTCCCCCATAGCCAATTGTTCTTTCAGCTCGGGGTCGGGTTACGTCCCACCGAGTCGGCTTCTTTGGACTGGGTATGTAATATTCCCCCAGATCCAAGTTTTTCTTTCAGCTCGGGGTCGGCTTACGTCCCATCGAGTCGGCTCTATTGGTCTGGGGAGGTAACATTCCCCCAGAGCCAAATGTTCTTTCAGCTCGGGGTCGAGTTACGTCCCACCGAGTCGGCTTCTTTGGACTGGGGATGTAACATTATCCCAGAGCCAAGTCTTTCTTTCAGCTCGGGGTCGGGTTACGTCCCACCGAGTCGGCTTCTTTGGACTATGGATGTAATATTCCCCCAGAGCCAAGTCTTTCTTCATCTCGGGGTCGGGATACGTCCCACCAAGAGACTTATCATCGGCATGGGATCGGAGCATCTCTCCCATGGTCGGCCCTCTATTGGTCTGGGGAGGGGACATTCCCCCAGAGCCAAATGCTTTTCTCAACTCGGGGTCGGGTTACGTCCCACTGAGTCATCAGCATAAGGGCAAAGCATTTTCTCCACGGGTAGATATCAGGATCCTCATTGACTGAGCACTTGAAGGTGGCAGAAAAGACCAGATTTGCAGCCAAGGCATTTTTCTCTGCCGTTCCTGGAGTGACCACCGACGGATTCATCGGCACACCATCTTTTTTTATAGTTCCCGGCATCAACTCGCAAACTCGTTGTTACCGAGAACTAGGGGATAAATGTTGATGGTGTTTTTAAGCACTATGATATTTAAGCAGCACGGCATGGGTAAAAGGGTAAATTCCATTGTTGATCGAGATCATTAATACCGACCCGACCACATGAGTTAGGGGTCGAGCGCTTATGATCGGTAACCTGACCACTTAAGATCGGATGACCGGGCATTATCAGATCGACAACAGCATTCTCAGTTCAAAGGACTATTATGACCGACCTCATGAAGACCAACCAGATAGCGAGATATGCTCCAAAAGATGACACCCTATTCTTACGGATAAGATGACAAGTTATCCTATTTTCATTGGGAAAACTGGTGAGTCAGAGTCCTAGTAGGATAAAGAAAGTAAAGGTAGTTTTGATTAGGAATCCTTATGGGAAAAGAGAATAGTTTTGACTAGGAATCCTTATGGGAAAAGGAAATTGTTTTAACTAGGAAATTATTGTACAAATAGGAATATGATTTCTACACTATTATAAATAGAAGGGTAGAGTGTGCATAAGGGGAAAAAAGTTGAAAGTTGGGAGTTGAGATCAGAATCAATGGGAGAGTCAAGATCAGATCATTACGATCAGACCTGTAAACACAAGAGATATCGGAGAAGCATATCTCAGTAATAAAAGTATCATCCTTTTTGTGCCCATGGACGTAGGTCGGACCAAGATCCGCCGAACCACGTTAGATCTCTTTGTTTGATTGGTGCATTATCTACCTTCTGCTGAGTTTGCTTTTGGTTTTCCCCATAACCAAGCAAATTCACTATTGAAGGAGGATTTCCTCGGGAGTGATATTCTCATATTACCCTGAGACCAAAATCCACCGTCAACAGTTGGCGCCGTCTTTGGGGATTGGAGATCAAGATCAGAATCATTACCATCAGATTTGTAAAAAACAAGAAGCAGAGCTGAGAAGCGTGTTTGAGTAATAAAAGTATCATCCTTTTTGTGCCCGTGGACGTAGGTCGGACCAAGATCCACCGAATCGAGTTAAATCTCATTGTTGATTGGTGCATTTATCTGTCTTTTGCTAAGTTTGCTTTTGGTTTCTCCCACAACCAAACAAATTCACTATTGAGGGAGGATTATCTCGGGAGTAATATTCCCATATTGCCCTGAGACCAAAATCAGCCGTCAACAGTTGGCGCCGTCTGTGGGGAACTCAACAAAAAGCAGCTCGCGTAGTAAAACGATGGCAGAAGATGGAAATACCGATCGTCAGGGACTTCACCAGATAGTTCGGGAAATCCAGGGTAAAGGTCTGTTGGTCGAGCCTAATTTGAGGAGGTTCCCGATTGAGGAGGGAAATAGTAGGGCATACTGTATCTACCATAACGTAATGGGACATGCCACGAATGGGTGCATAGACCTGCGGGAGCAGGTTGAAGACTTGGTGAAATAAGGCTATCTCAGTGTGTACATAGACCAATCGGTTTTTGAGGTCGACCAAGTTGATAGCGGAAGTCATCCGGTCGGATGCGTGGAATGCTGAGTTGCAAAGAGGATGTATTAAGAATAGCCTTGCTTGTAGTGACCCTTGTAGAGTTACAAGAAAGACAACAGATCCAAAAAGGTGAGTAAGACCTCTTCTATCTTAGGTTGACATTTGATTATGCTTGTTTGTTATGGCCTACACAATGGTTTTGATATTTGTTTTACGGCTCGGGTCTGCTCTTGTATCGCCGAGTCCGTTCTATTGATATATGTTTTACGGCTCAGGTCTGCGCTTGTACCGCCGAGACCGATGTCTCTTTCCGGCTCGGGTCTGCTCTTGTTCCGCCGAGACCGATGTTTCTTCCGGCTCGGGTCTGTCTTGTTTTACCGCCGAGATCGATGTCTCTTTCCGGCTCGGGTCTGCTCTTGTACGCCGAGACCGATGTCTCTTTCGGCTCGGGTCTGCTCTTGTACCGCCGAGACCGATGTCTCTTTCCGGCTCGGGTCTGCACTTGTACCGCCGAGACCGATGTTTCTTTCCGGCTCGGTTCTACTCTTGTACCGCCGAGACCGATATTTCCTCCGGCTCAGGTCTGCTCTTGAACCGCCGAGACGATGTTTCCTTCCGGCTCGGGTCTGCTCTTGTACCGCCGAGACCGATGTTTCCTTCCGGCTCGGGTCTGCTCTTGTACCGCCAAGACCGATGTTTCTTCCGGCTCGGGTCTGCTCTTGTACTGCCGAGACCGATGTTTCTTTCCGGCTCGGGTATGCTCTTGTACCGCCGAGACCGATGTTTCTTTTCGGCTCGGGGCTGGATTTCGTTCCGCCGAGGCCACTTGTTTATTCGGCTCGGGGCTGGATTCGTTCCGCCGAGGCCACTTGTTTATTCGGCTAGGCGGGATTTCGTCCGCCGAGGCCACTTGTTTATTCGCCTAAGGGTTGGACTTCATTCCGCCGAGGCCACTTGTATTCGGCTCGGGGCTGGATTTCATTCCGCCGAGGACGCTTGGTTATTCGGCTCGGGGCTGGATTTCGTTCCGCTGATGCCACTTGTTTATTCGCCTAGGGGTTGGACTTCGTTCCGCCGAGGCCACTTGTTTATTCGGCTCGGGGCTGGATTTCATTCCGCCGAGGCCGCTTGGTTATTCGGCTCGGGGCGGATTTCGTTCCGCCGGTGCCACTTGTTTATTCGGCTAAGGGTTGGACTTCGTTCCACCGAGGCCACTTGTTTATTCGGCTCGGGGCTGGATTTCATTCCGCCGAGGCCTCTTGGTTATTCGGCTCGATGCTGGATTTTGTTTCGTCGAGGCCTTATGGTTTATTCAACTCGGGGTCAGGTTATGTCCCACCGAGTCGGCTTCTTTGGACTGGGGATGTAACATTCCCCCAGAGCCAAGTCTTTCTTTTAGCTCGGGGTCGGGTTACGTCCCACCGAGTCGGCTTCTTTGGACTGGGGATGTAACATTCCCCTAGAGCCAAGTCTTTATTCAGCTCGGGGTCGGGTTACGTCCCACCGAGTCGGCTTTTTTGGACTGGGGATGTAATATTCCCCTAGAGCTAAGTCTTTATTCAGCTCGGGGTCGGGTTACGTCCCATCGAGTCGGCTTCTTTGGACTGGGGATGTAACATTCCCCCAGAGCCAAGTCTTTCTTTTAGCTCGGGGTCGGGTTACGTCCCACTAAGTCGGCTTCTTTGGACTGGGGAAGTAATATTCCCCCAGAGCCAAGTCTTTCTTCAGCTCGGGGTCGGGATACGTCCCACCGAGAGACTTATAATCGGCATGGGATCGGAGCATCTCCCCATGGTCGGCCCTTATTGGTCTGGGGAGGTGACATTCCCCCAGAACCAAATATTCTTCTCAACTCGGGGTCGGGTTACGTCCACCGAGTCGATTGTCATCAGCATAAGGGCAATCATTTTCTCCACGGGTAGATATCGGGATCCTCGTTGAGTGAGCACATGAAGGTGGCAGGAAGGACCAGATTTGCAGCCAATGCATTTTTCTCTGCGGTTCCTGGAGTGACCACCGACGGAATCATCGGCACACCATTTTTTTTTATAGTTCTCGGCATCAACTCGCAAACTCGTTGTTACCGAGAACTAGGGGATAGATGTTGATGGTGTTTTTTAAGCACTATGATATTTAAGCAGTACGATAGGGGTAAAAAGGGGAACTCTCTTGTTTAATGCCGACTCGACCACAACAGGTAGAGACCGAGCACTTTATGATCGGTAACCCGACCACTTAAATATCGGATGACCGGGCATTATCAGATCGACAACAACACTCTCAGTTCAAATGACTATCATGACCGACCTCATGAAGACCGACCAGATAGCGAGATATGCTCCAGAGATAAATTATCCTATTCTTATGGGGTAAGGGGATAAGTTATCCTATTCTTATGGGGTAAGGAGATAAGTTATCCTATTCTAATAGGGTATGATAAGTAAAGGTAGTTTTGATTAGGAATCCTTATGGGAAAAGGGAATGGTTTTGACTAGGAATCCTTATGGGAAAATGAAATTGTTTCAACTAGGAAATTCTTGTAGGAGAAGGAATCTGATTTCTACACTATTATAAATAGAAGGGTAGAGTGTGCATAAGGGGAACAAGTTGAAAGTTGGGAGTTGAGATCAGAATCAATGGGAGAGTCAAGATCAGATCATTACGATCAGACCTGTAAACACAAGAGATATCAGAGAAGCATATCTCTGTAATAAAAGTATCATCCTTTTTGTGCCCGTGGACGTAGGTCGGACCAAGATCCGCTGAACCACGTTAAATCTCCTTGTCGATTGGCGTATTATTTGTCTTTTTGCTAAGTTTGCTTTTGGTCCCCCATAATCAAACAAATTCACTATTGAGGGAGGATTGTCTCGGGAGTAATATTCCCATATTGCCCTGAGACCAAAATCAGGCGTCAACAGAAACTTGAAGAGGTTTTGTTGTTGAGGTATTTGGAGATCAATACCTATGATGTGGAAAGAGCATTTGTAACTTTGCAATTACAATTTGTAATAGTTGCGGGATCATGACGTTTTTGGGATAAACGTGTATTGCATAATATAATGACTACATGTATCATAATGTTCAATATAATTATTGAGGATGAACCTGATTTACATGCCGACATAAGAGATTGGAAGGAAGCCCTCATAAAAGATGTTGATATGGTTGTTGAAGAAACCACACAATTTCAATAATTTCTTACTCGACATAGAAAAATTAAAGATAAAAAAGCCAACATATTATTTCGGAATGTACTGATTGATCACATTTGGGATCAATATAGTAATTTGTAGAATTAAATACTTTACTCAATGTATTTTGAATTAATAAGCATTCTTTTCCCTTAATTGTTTGTTTTAAATGTGTAATGTTATTTTAATTTGTGTTTTCAAGTAATTCTTTTTATTTAACTGAATTTGAAAGTTATGTATTTTCTATATATTAACAATCTAATTTAATAATATATAATTAAAAAAATTGATTAAAAATTTAATATTATAAAAGTTGATATATGTCGTGGAAAGAGTTAAATTGTAAAAGTTGAGCATTAATAGTATATTATATTTGATGTAGAATTTAGTGTTAGGATTGGAGTGGATTTCTTTTTGCATAATTTTAGAGTAAATTTTTTTATTTTATTAATATTTTTTTGCACCAAAATGGTGTCAAACTCCAAATAGCATTAGAGATGCTCTAAGTTCACCCATATTTATTATCCAACACTTAAACATAGGTGTTTCTTCAATAGTTCATTATTTTAGGGATGCTTTGAGTGGGGTAGTTAAAATATTAATTTTGTGGAGTTTTTTGCAGATAAAAATTGATTTTTATGTGGATAAAATTTTAATTTTATAACAAAATGATAACTACTTTTTATTTTTATGAAGATGAATTAAAATTATCTTATTAATAAATCAGATAATTACTATCATTAAATAAATTTTTAGATAAAATGAGACCGATTATTCCAATTGTTCTCCAAATAGCTCCCCCATCAAGGACAGACTCAGAAATTTTAATCTAGAAGAGGCTTGTTGTAGATATATTTAGAAAATTTCATGAAACGGCGGTGGCAAATTGAAGAAATAGTGTTGAAATCGATTAGGAATTATCGATTTAAGGTGATTTGTCATCAAATCTCAAAGTTTGTTTGTTTGTTTGTTTGTTTGTTTTTTTTTTTTTTTTTTTTTTTTTTTTTTTTTTCAAAAATCAAATCATCTATCATTTTCATAATATCTTAATCAACATTTATTGGTAAAAAAGTAACTCTACATCAAAGTGCGCTTTGTTAATATATAAGAGTATGATAAAAATATAAATTATCTCAATATCCAACAATGAATAATAATTATACTTCTATTAAATACTTATTTTCTTAAATAAACAACATACAACAGTCACTAAATCCTATTCATACATATAAACTCATGAATTTTTTTTTAAGGGAAACATAATCAAGACTATTAAATGGTATAGACATAAAAGACCTTAAAAATGATTAGTTATGGAATAGTTGTAAAAGCGTAACAACTGTCATTGAGTTATACCATAACAAAATCATTCTTAAACAATTAATGCTCAAGGTTTACATTCTTGGTTCGAAAGCAAACCCGTAAAATCCAATATATGTCATATATTGGAATTTATGATTCCAATGGTTTATCTCGATGAACCATGAGTATCAGAAGAATTGTATAAACATGTAGGTATTCACGATGGATGGATACTGAATGATTACCTAACTGAGGGTGAATGAGTTAACTTGAATATCTAACCTGAACATACATGTCATGAATGTCTAAGCTGGATAGGCATGAACTGTGCCTAACTACTTGAACTGGAATGCATATCTAACTACCTAAACTAGGAATGGATAGACCTAAAAACTGAACCAGACATGCATGGACTGATATGATCATATGGCCTGGAATGCATAATCTGATATAAGTATCTAAATGAATGCATAAGTTACAATTAACTATCAGAACTACAGATGCATGAGCTAATATGCTGGTTGCATGAACTGAAAACTGCATGTGGACCATGATCATGAAATTAATGCATGCTATAACCAAACCATCTATACCCATGGAAAAAGTCATCCCAAACCTATGGTGGCTTGGTTCTAATATAGCCCGTGCATGAATCATGAAATTTGAGATTGACTACATGAACTGCAACCTACAAACCTGGAAGTATCATGATAAAAAATGCTATATGCTGACCCAAATCTGAATGACCTAAATCTACATATTACATTAGCTAGATATGATTATCGGGAAGCATGACATGTATAGCTGAAGTTGTAATGTAACATGATGTGGATGCATTACTTTTAAGATTGTAATTAGTTATGAAAGCATGAAATTCATATCTGAAAATCAGTATTAAAATCAACAGTGCTGTAAAAATTGCTTTTAAACTCATAAAAATTGCTTCAAAACTCATGAAATTCATTAATAGGATTGCTAATCAATGTTGTTATCCTGGACCTGAAACTAGCATCTAAGGGCGTCATGTAGCACCGTCCCCATATCCTGAAACTACATGTTCACATGTCTGCTGTTTCTGGTAGAAAATCTAACTAATGGAGGCGTTACGTATCGCCATCCCCCCATACGTCTAAACTAGTGCCTTGGGGCGTTACGTATCAATGTCTCATAAGTCACTAAACTAGAGTCAGGAGAGCTAATCAATTCTGTCATCCTGGCTTTGAAACTAGGATCTAGGGGCGTCATGTAGCACCGTCCCCCTAGTTCTGAAACTACATGTGCACACGTCTGTTATATCCGTCAATTCCAAAGTCTCTGAGATTGGTTTTTTCCCCCAATCTATAAAGAAAATCATAAAAGAACTCATTTCAAAATATCAAAAGCATAATACCATGTCAAAATCTTGAAAATTGAAAAACGAGTTCTGAAAACGGACATGTACGATTCATGACTAGCTTGAGATTGGCAAGTCTAATTTGAAAACATAACTGGCGGAGATGCTGAATTCTTGAACTAAAAGTCTATGAATGAACTGTGAATTATGAAGAACTAAAACTAATGTATGTTGAGGCATGTGACATATATGTGAAAAACATGGCGTATTTGAACTTAAAAACTAAAAAAATGAATATTTAAGCTGTGATATATAAACTGACATATTAACTGAAAATTGGTATGGCTACATAACCTAAATACATATCACAAATACCAAAACTAAGGTTGTAAACTAAAGGCATGAATGATATCAAATGACTTAAGCTGAATTAACATAGTTGAAGGCATAAGAGAAATTATAAACTAATTACAAGAAACTGATGGCACAAGTTTAGAGATAGAATCAAACATAACGTAAACTATAGAGAAACAATAGGAAATGATATCATCCACTCACTGAGTGACATTTCATCGCCAGTGTGTTGGAATACTGCTGAAGGATTTCCTGCAAGTTGCTAACTAAACATGTGTTCTTGTATGGTTAGCATACTTGAACTAAGAATATGGAGCTTGATTCATTAATACATGGACATGCTACTTAACTGACTATTCTGCTAATTCTACATGACATGCTTATATTAATACTGATGGGACATTTCAGCATAGCCAAAATAGCCAATTTAAACGCTCGATACTGGCTATCTACAAATGCCCAATTTTGCCTTAACATGCCCATCAACAAACTTATCATTCAAAACAACTACAGCTTGACCATTACAAGCATATCATAATATCATTCAACTCATGTTACTCATCATGCACAGACTTATATCATTAGTACAACCTGTTTTCCACTAAAATTTGTTGAATCCTACTAATAAAGTCTTATTACACATACTCTCATAAGAACTCAATATCTAAACTAAAATTAGATTTTCACCTTACATGATTATTAGTATCAACTTTTGTCACAATTTTCATATTTATCACGCATACACACATTAACTTATAAAAATAAACCATCAAGCATATCAAAAACTTTAATAAATAGTCATTTGGTCTAACATATTATACATCTTTAACTTAACCATTGATATTTTCATGCTCATTATCACAATACACGCATACATTCATACAAGACAAACACAAGCTTATATATAGCCTTATATATTGTCTATTAACATTCTAAGTTCTATTTATACATACTATCATGTAGGCATTATCTCAAACATGTTCACACTCTTAGGCACATCATAAACATACCATTAACCGCATGATAAACTGATCTTTCACACCTTTCTTGAATTAGGGCCACATGAACATCTATAACATTGAAAGTTTCCAACACACAACAACCTAAACATCATGCTAAACATTACATGTGCATAATCTATCATTAATCAATATCAAAACATAGCAATTATCATTCATCACCACATATGAAATTCGGCCAACATAAGAAAATTTATAACTTTAAAGTTCTCACCGTTAACCATAATAACTCATTCTAAATATCACTATATATTTATCATTCTAAATTATCTTAAAGCACATGAATCATAATCTTTTATTATCATTAACTAAATATTTAAACCACAACAAACATATTACTCGACCATATATACATAACACACACACACACACACTTACATGCATATTCTAACCATCATTAATCATACCAGTAGCTTTATTTTCATCAACAACATCATAATCATCATCATTTGCCACCAAAACAACCAAACTCATCCTCCATATTCTTCCATTGAATTCAATCAAGGGAAACCTAAGCAACTTAAAAACTTTCATCAACACTCAGCACTTCATATGCTTAAAACATTACCCAAACACCTCAACCATCATCATTCATTAATAATGAGTTATGTGTTCATGATTTGGGCTTTGGGTGTTGGAAAATTATGACCCATATCATCACTATTTGTAAAAGACATTGTGGTTTTTGTACAAATTAACTATGTGATAAAGGAAATTGCTATTTTATCATTTTGTAATTAGATTACTTGAATACATATAAATGATAAAAGTCCTTATGATTAGTTCCAGATTAATAAGATATGAGACAGTATCAATCCACGAAAGGTTTAATCATTAAATATCCATAGTCGTAGTATTATCGAGACTGGACATCGATAATGCGGAATATGCTATTATTGCACTTGTGCGCATTATGGAAGTGTAACGACATAGTTCTCATATATTTGGGTATTGGATACTCATACAAGTGTAATAGAAGGTTCTTTTTGCTGATGGTACGGAAACAGCTTCGCTCTAGATAGACCCCTCGGAATCCCATTGGTAGTATGACTATGTGTCTATGGGAATCCGAATCAGGGTAGGTGTATTTGGTCTTAACCTGAGACTTGCATCGCTAATACTTGTGACAATCAGTACGCTTTGGTTTTGGTCGTCCGGGGCTTTAACAGGTTCCGTGTATGCCTCTTCTGGGTTTATTGAGAATCGTAGTGTATTGGGTGTGATGTCAAGATGGAAGTATCATTTCAGTCATATGGAGATGATGATCACGCCGAGATACAGAACTGGTACTCTAATATGTTACAACTATTGGGATAATATGACAAGGTCATGATTATCTGATTAAAGAGACTAGTTGCTAGTGATCCGATATATACTTCGTACGGGACAGATACAATTCCAGCCACAGGCCTAGCATGTGACATCCGATACTGGATCGTAATACGCAATACTTAATATACTACGCTTGATAAAGATTATGTATTCCTTAAAAGAATATTTCTGGAGAATTGGGTAGGCACGGTGCTTTACTAGAAACTAACCATGTCTTGTAAATCGGTAAGAACGTGGTACGAGGTACGCATGTATTCGGGTAGTCCGACGACCGGATTTACTGCCAACATATCCAGGAATCTCATGGGTCGCTTCCCAAAGATTCACCGATGATATTGTTGGGGTTGGTGCTCAGAGCGCCAATCCGGACCGTATTTATGTCTGATTCATGAATACGAACATCCCCTTATTCCATAATATTACTTATTTATGGTTGCACCTCTTGTTCTTATATATGTATTCGATCTAATTACTATTAGATTGAAACTAAATATGGTTTAGTGATATGTACATATTAGACAAATGCCCGATAATATATAATACAGTACACAGTTACAAATGGAGTTTGTAATTGACATTGGGAAGTGTCATTGTTATATATATATATATTATCAAACATAGTTCCTGGTCAAGATTTGCTAACACGGGTCGGTTAGTCAAATCCGTTGAGACCAGTACATGTCGTATATCGAGACTTGGTCCGATGGTTTATCCCAATGAACCATGAGTCTGGAGAGACTCGTATAGACGTGTAGGTGTTTATAGTGTATAAACACTGAACGGCTCACCGAAGATTCTTAATGGATGGTACACCAACGTCAATAAGAATCTTCTCGGGTTGAGTAGCATAGTGGTCCTTCGACTTGAGATACCACTGTGGATGTATGAGACATCCTCCACACTTAGATGGCAGTCACGTCACCGATCTATTTAGATCAGACCTCCGCCTGTTCGTTGGGTGTGGACCGATCCTCAGAATATCCTGTGTGTGTCAAGATAGGATCCGTCAGTTCTGTGTACAGAGCATAGGTAGTCCATATATATTTAGCAGTCTGTTAAATCTGTGGCCACAGTATACTTCAGAAGTAAGTTCCGAGTGTTATTTAGAGATTGCTAATGGATACGTCGACGTGATAATACCTATAGAGATTTGACGTTTTCATCTATATCTCTGGGATTATCAGGATACCTGTGACGAAGGGATTATACGTATGCAATGACCTCGATCTGTATGATTCAGCTAGTTTATCCGTGATCGTCATAATCTACGGGTGGATAGATTATGGAGACGAAATTGGATTTCGCGACAGATATACCTGAATCTAGAGAGTCTCAATAATGAAACATACTCGTAGAGCACTAGAGCAACATTTATGAATAATGATGATTATTTATAAATCGTTTAAACGTTAAACGAAAAATACATGCGAACGGGCCGAACCGTCATTTCATAATTAATGTGTATTTGTATTTAATATATGATATTATTAAATACACATTAATAAATAGTCAAATAAAGGTATTTGACATATATCATTAATATATGTATTTGAGATATTTAAAGTAAATATAATACATATGTTTGATATATTTGTATTTAATTAATTATTTAATTGTTAAATGATTAATATAATTAAAATATAAATATATCACCAAATGATAAAGTTAGGAAATGATTATAAATGTAAATGTTTGACTTTACATTAAAGGAAAAGGTTGTCAAATTGATTTTGACTTCTTAAGATATTTGTTCAAAATTATTTGAAAAATGAAAATATCTTTTTCCTTTATTTCTCACTAAATTCGGCCATGACCTTAAAAATATAAGAGTTATATTTTCTTGGTTGCCTTTGTTGACTTAATTAAATATCTTTAAAGTTGTTTTAGATATTTAACCAAGTTGATCAAATGAAAATGAAATGAAAATGAAATTAATTGACTTGTATATGCTTTGGTGAAATTCGGCCAAGGAAAAGTAGTTGCAAGTATATATTGTTTTTCATTTCATTTTATTCTTAACCTAATACACTTTAAAAAGAAAACTCCATTAATGGAAACCAAAGAAAGCTTGTGAGAAAGAAAGAAGAAACCAAAGAAAGCTTGGATTTTAGTAAGTTTCTCCAACTTACTATTAGAAAGGAAAATGTTCCTTAGGATCTAGGCTTTAACATATGATGTTCTTAGGTTATTTATTTCTTTATTCTTTGTGTTTTTGATGATGGAAGTTTTGGTGGAAGTGTTGAGCATGTATGATGATGGAAGCTTATGACTATTGTAGTAATAAGTATTCTTTTATAGTTTTGGAAACCTTGTTGCTAATCTAGAGTTGTTGACCCACTCTTATATGACTTAGATTTGATCTTGAGTTGTTTCATTTTGTTGAGACTTTGTTTGGATGGAAGAAACATGATTGAAGTATTGGATTTAACCAATTTGGTCTAATTTGTCCAATTTGAAGAAATTGAAAACTTAGGGCTCATAACCAATTCCAAATTTGGGGCTTTTCATATATGTTGTGTATTTGGATGTGTATATGATGCATATAAAGTTTCATGTTTATTGGATTACATCTTGATGTGTTTTGAAGCATGAAATGACAAAGTGCACAAAATGGCACCTTTGGAAGGCATTCGACCAAATGACTAAAAATGGGGATTTATGTTGCCCTTGGTGTTTTGATGTTTTGAACATGCTAAGTTCATCTTAGAAATGATTTAGAATCATTCAAAATTGATTTGATCAACTTCGGACTAAAATGGACTAAATACCAAGTGTAAGGGTAATTCGGTAAATTCACTTAAATATGATTTATTTGAATTTTATTTCATAATTTGATTATTGGATAATTAAATAAATATGTTTATTTAATTAATCCGAGAAAAATTTTTGAAATCGGAAAATTTGATTTTCCCGTGTTTCCGCTACGTTACCGGATTTAGCCCCTAAAACCCTTACAAAATGGTATCAGAGCGAGTCTGATTCTAGGCCTCCATAAAATGATTAGATTGTTTTATTCAATGTTTAATCATGTTTTCTTGACTTTGTACATGCTTGTTATAATCTAATTTTATAGATTTAGGGTGCATGACACTTAATGGAATATCCCCGCTTAATAAGGTTTTATAGTAACTAGTATTTGGAATACTTGTTCTTGGTCCGTCTTGTCAATACGGTTTATAAATATTTTTCCGTTACTACATCCGAGACCGTGCCTCTGCTGTGAGGGTGTAGCGATATAGATTTATTTATGCCGGATGTATATTAGATACTAGATAAATTCAAGCGAAAGCGGAATCCTGAACGTGCCCTAGCTGTCAGGGTTACGCAAGTAACTTGAGTTTATCATTGACGAGTTTAACCTTGGTACTTCTCCTTGTGGGCCTGCCTTAGCAGCGACAACGAGAAACGACCAGGACCGGAAACCCATGAGTCACTAGTGAGTGATTGACAAATGAGTTGTCTACCTGTGAATATACGTAGGCGAGACCGTGCCTCTGCTGTGAGTCGAAATATATTCACGGGGTCCTCTTCCCATTATGGAATTCGATTTAATTATTTAATTCTCATTTTTTCGTTGGGGATTACGGTATTACGTAAAATAGTGGGAGGCACTGCTAAGTTTAAAAATTCCTTAACTTTGGCAGTGTGTATTATTATGGAAATAACCGCTTGATTGTTTTCCTTAATCTATATTAGATAGAATTAAACTTTTAATTCACTGCACACATATTTTGATATGTTATCTGACTTGACTCTTGGTTGCAGTTATTCTAGAATAGGTTCTAGATACTACTAGACTAGGATATTATTAGATTGGTCTACACCATCGGGAACTATTGTTCCGTTTTTCTTCAAAAATAAAGATGGTTAATGACTTAGTTTCTAAGTCATGATAGATAATCTAGATAGATATCCCTTTTAGGATATAATACTTTAGAGAGAATAGTTTCTTATGCAGTAAGAATTGACTTGAATTAGTTCATGTCTCGAGATTCTTGACTGACATTAAGAAAGCCCCATTAGGTATTTGTTTATCTAGTAATGACGTTTCTTAGCTTTAATTACCTTTAGAGGCAATGTGTCTGACACAATTTGCTAATCAATTATTTGCAATTGTTGTGAATAGTTGAATGCAAATAGCAAAGCTAAAGAAGGAGATGTGTATAGTTGTGTATAGAAATAGATCGATTTTCAAAAATACTACAACTATAGGTATTGGATACCAGATCTCCCGTCTAGTTATTTAAAAAAATATTAGTTAACGATTGCTTTGATATTTGATATCGGACTTGCGACTATTGGATAGTTACTTGTTCTTAATAAACAATTGTTATATATTTTAAATATAACTAGTAGTGTCATTGACATAAAGATAAACATTAAGAAAAATTATTCGGTAATGTAAATAATTTAGAAGAGTGCTTTATGAGTTTAATCACTTAAGCATTAGATGTTTATTCCGTATGGTAAAGGATGGTTTGATACGAGATCACACCACACATCCTTATCCATTTAATGAATATTGTATTTAGGAAAGTGATTAAGATCTTGTTTAACCAATGATTGTCATTGGACCACCAAATTTATTTAACCGATACATTGGATGTATGTAGTTTAATAAATTGTAATTGCTTAAGGTAGTTTTCTATACTTCGTAACTTAGTTGATGAATTGTCATAAATTAGTTACGTGTTTCTGAAGGAACACATATTGAAAGTCTTGAAAGTATCAAGAACTTTCAACCTGTTCTGATGAAACGTAGATTGAACATTTTGGACTTGTTCAAATATATTCAATCTAAAGGTTTTAGAGAATTCTATCCTCAAAATTCATTACATGTCTTTGAACTGTTCAAAGATCTTTGATACGATCAAACGTATGAATTTAAAGCAATTAGTTCTAAGGTTATTTAGTGAATATGATTCATATTCAATATTGTTCTTCCACGATTCCATCTTGATGGAATTGAGTAGTGGGAGCAATCGAATCTTATATGATTTGATTCGTCTGATATTGAATGTTACCGAATTAGTTTCAATACTCTTGGGGTTATACTCCAGTAACACTAATTCATCTCTTTAATTAATGTTCCATTATTTTCTACAGTTGCATATATGATATGTATAGGTAGAAAATTTGAATCTTGAAAAGTTTGAGATTTCAATCTTTCTTTTATATAATAGTTATATAATGGAAATTACTTACACCTCGGAGGTATAAGTAAAAGTTTATCGTTTATTCTGTTTAATAGAATATTGTATTCTATTTAATAGAATATCTTTCCTACGATTCTAAGTAATAAAATCGTTTTATTACTTGGTGTGTAACATCAGATGTTAACTATTGTAGAAAAGACTTGACTTATTAAAGTCAAATGTGAGAATGATAAATTATAAATGGAACTACATAATTAATAAGATGAAACAACCCTTATACATCTTCCGTACAAATCCAATAGGATAACAGAATCATTCACGAGTATTTGATACTTAATGGTTCCGTTGTTTTCTTACTGAAGAAAAATTATCCTATAACTTATAATGGAAGTGATATTTGATATCGATTCTGGAAGTTCACCATTGAACCATAGATCTAAGATTGTTCATAGCTTACTACGATCAAGTTTTGAACTTGATTACGCTTTCATTATGAATTAGTTCATGATATGTGCTAATTTTTTGCGCAGCGAAAGCAATGTGATCTTATTAAGGTTTGACCTTTACAGTATGACAGTGAGAAAAGTTATACTCAGCAATCTATTGTAGATTCTGAGAAAACTTATCTCTAGTCACGCTAATGAATAACATTAAAGATATATTGGTTAATGTTGATAATAAACTGTATATTTTAGCTAAAGAATGCAAAATGGCGTTTTTGGATGACTTATTCAGATAAGAGATCAGTTGGGATTTCCTTATTTGAAGAGTTCATTTTGAAATGGCCCTAGAGTTTGTGTTCAGCTGAGATCGCAATTTAGTGTGCTAGCTTATAGAGCCTATTGTAGACTCAGATAAGTCTTCCGAAAATCTGTGTTCTCTGTTTTTGATATTGTCAGATTGTCTGATCTTGTCAAAGTATAGAGAATACATATGTGATTAGAAGGGTTAGTGGGAGCGTACAAATTAATTTCTAGTGTTATATATCTTAACAACATTATCATTATTATAGTAATAATGAGATGTTTGTGAGGTAAAAGGTTTACCTAAGTCTTCTTTACTCCGTGAAAGCAAGTGGGAGTAGTCTCTGTTATATACGATATAAAGTCTTTATATAAGATATAAAACCAAGAGACTTGTGAGATACTCATATTATTCGTACATTAGATATGATCTAATTAAGGACATAACTAGGCTATCTGTATGACAGTTAGTATAACTGTTGGACAGTTTTTGTGTCTTATATAAGTATTCATCTTTCGTAAAGGATGATTCCTTTTACGAAAGAGATATTGATTAGAATGTATAATCAATCTTATGTATCATTTGATGATGACATAATAAATATTTTATAATGTACGATTAAAGATATTGATTTAATCGTAATTGTTATGAGTTATTTTGATATCCTATCGACCATAGGATGGATCTTGAAACACGTTCTTTGTGATCTTTGAGATATTAAGAACGAGTTTCTAATTCATGGAGAATACAGTCTGCAACCATTAGGGTCATATTAGTTTTGAGACTAATTATGACGTTAGACAGTCTACGTCAAAAAAAGTCACAAAAGATGTAGTGGGAGTGTCACGAAGGATTCTACTAACTGAGTAGAATTAGATGCAACTTATGAAGTATTGACTTATGAAGTTGTATAGTGACCTTATAAATTAGAAGTTTTATATTGGTGTTGTGCTTGCGGTTGTCCATATAGTATTTTGGATTTGAACCATAAATACTTGGACAACTTAGTAGCTGTAGCATAATACAGATATAGCATCCATTTCATATTAATGTAAAATTTAGATTCTACAAAATATGAATGATGCTGACTATGAGAAACGATGGAGTTTGTTTAACAAACTCAATATGTCATAGCGAACCTGCTTTTTGTTGCCTACCTTTTAAGTACTGGGTGAGCTTTTGAGCGCCATGTGCATACGATACACATTGAGATGTGTATATGATACCGTGGATTGGCACTAGAGCAAGTGGGAGAAATTGTTGGGGTTGGTGCTCAGAGCCCCAATCCAGACCGTATTTATGTCTGATTCATGAATACGAACATCCCCTTATTCCATAATATTACTTATTTATGGTTGCACCTCTTGTTCTTATATATGTATTCGATCTAATTACTATTAGATTGAAACAAAATATGGTTTAGTGATATGTATATATTAGACAAAGGCCCGATAATATATAATACAGTACACAGTTACAAATGGAGTTTGTAATTGACATTGGGAAGTGTCACTGTTATATATATATATATATTATCAAACATAGTTCCTGGTCAAGATTTGCTAACACGGGTCGGTTAGTCAAATCCGTTGAGACCAGTACATGTCGTATATCGAGACTTGGTCCGATGGTTTATCCCAATGAACCATGAGTCTGGAGAGACTCGTATAGACGTGTAGGTGTTTATAGTGTATAAACACTGAACGGCTCACCGAAGATTCTTAATGGATGGTACACCAACGTCAATAAGAATCTTCTCGGGTTGAGTAGCATAGTGGTCATTCGACTTGAGATACCACTGTGGATGTATGAGACATCCTCCACACTTAGATGGCAGTCACGTCACCGATCTATTTAGATCAGACCTCCGCCTGTTCGTTGGGTGTGGACCGATCCTCAGGATATCCTGTGTGTGTCAAGATATGATCCGTCAGTTCTGTGTACAGAGCATAAGTAGTCTATATATATTTAGCAGTCTGTTAAATCTGTGGCCACAATATACTTCGGAAGTAAGTTCCGAGTGTTATTTAGAGATTGCTAATGGATACGTCGACGTGATAATACCTATAGAGATTTGACGTTTTCATCTATATCTCTGGGATTATCCGGATACATGTGACGGAGGGATTATACGTATGCAATGACCTCGACCTGTATGATTCAGCTAGTTTATCCATGATCGTCATAATCTACGGGTGGATAGATTATGGACACGAAATTGGATTTCGTGACAGATATACCTAAATCTAGAGTCTTAATAATGAAACATACTCATAGAGCACTAGAGCAACATTTATGAATAATGGTGATTATTTATAAATCGTTTAAACGTTAAACGAAAAAGACATACGAACGGGCCGAACCGTCATTTCCTAATTAATGTGTATTTGTATTTAATATATGATATTATTAAATACACATTAATAAATAGTCAAATAAAGGTATTTGACATATATCATTAATATATGTATTTGAGATATTTAAAGTAAATATAATACATATGTTTGATATATTTTTATTTAATTAATTATTTAATTGTTAAATGATTAATATAATTAAAATATAAATATATCACCAAATGATAAAGTTAGGAAATGATTATAAATGTAAATGTTTGACTTTACATTAAAGGAAAAGGTTGTCAAATTGATTTTGACTTCTTAAGATATTTGTTCAAAATTATTTGAAAAATGAAAATATCTTTTTCCTTTATTTCTCACTAAATTCGGCCATGACCTTAAAAATATAAGAGTTATTATTTTTTTGGTTGCCTTTGTTGACTTAATTAAATATCTTTAAAGTTGTTTTAGATATTTAACCAAGTTGATCAAATGAAAATGAAATGAAAATGAAATTAATTGACTGTATATGATGGAAGTTTTGGTGGAAGTGTTGAGCATGTATGATGATGGAAGCTTATGACTATTGTAGTAATAAGTATTCTTTTATGGTTTGGAAACCTTGTTGCTAATCTAGAGTTGTTGACCCACTCTTAGATGACCTAGATTTGATCTTGAGTTGTTTCATTGTGTTGAGACTTTGGTTGGATGGAAGAAACATGATTGAAGTATTGGATTTAACCAATTTGGTCTAATTTGTCCAATTTGAAGAAATTGAAAAGTTAGGGTTCATGACCAATTCCAAATTTGGGGCTTTTCATATATGTTGTGTATTTGGATGTGTATATGATGCATATAAAGTTTCATGTTGATTGGATTACATCTTGATGTGTTTTGAAGCATGAAATGACAAAGTGCACAAAATGGCACCTTTGGAAGGCATTCGGCCAAATGACTAAAAATGGGGATTTATGTTGCCCTGGTGTTTTGATGTTTTTAACATGCTAAGTTCATCTTAGAAATGATTTACAATCATTCAAAATTGATTTGATCAACTTCGGGTAATTCGGTAAATTCACTTAAATATGATTTATTTGAATTTTATTTCATAATTTGATTATTGGATAATTAATAAATATGTTTATTTAATTAATCCGAGAAAAAGTTTTGAAATCGGAAAATTTGATTTTCCCGTGTTTCCGCTGCGTTACCGGATTTAGCCCCTAAAACCCCTACAGATATTTGACTCGAACATAATTAATCTGGGATTAATTATGAGAGAGAGAAAATCAATCTAGGATTAATTGCGGCAAGAATTTATCTGGGATAAAATTCGTATAGTAGAGAGAGAACGATTAATTTGGAATTAACGATTAAATAATATATTTGATATATTAATTGAAATTAGATTTCAATGCGGAATTAAAATTGGATTTTAATTCGGGCAAACAAATTAATTTAGAATTAATTCGTAAGTGACTTTAATGATAATTTTGCAAGGCATAATTATTTAATTAAATTATATTTAATTATGTCGCAACAATAAATTTGTTAATTTGGAATTAAACGAACCCGGGCCCGTGTGAAGTTGCGTGTTGGATTGTTCGACTTAAATTCAGAATTTACAAGTGGTGGGACCCACTTGACTTACATCAACTAGTTTGACTAGTGATGGAAGTGGTTAAGGTTGAGTGAAAGAATTAGATTGCTTCTTCAACACACTAACCAATCTCAACACACTTTATTTATTTTAATAATTTGGAATGATATATACCAAAATTGGATTTTGGTAAATGGTAAGAGATTTTAGAAATCAAGTACACAAAAAACAAATTGCTCTCTCTCTCCCTCACACAAAAGCCGTGAGTTTCCTTTCTCCATATAGAATTTTTGTTGCAAATTTTCTTCAAGCTAGCACTTTCAATGAGTCATTCAAGTGTGTTAGGGAAACTAATCCCTTGAGTTTGGAACACAAAGAAAGGCTTGGATCTCTTCTCAAACATATAAAAGTTTTGAACTTCATACATCCATCAAATCCGTTCAATGTAAGTATTCCGCAACTTCTTTGAATATTCTCACACCGAATCATGATTAGAGATCCTTGGCATGTTCTAGGAACACTTACAATGGTATCAAAAGCCTTTTCTAAGCATGATTTTGTTCTAGGGTTTATATACTTTAATTTGGGGTTTTTATGTTTTGAGCATGATTTCTTCAAATTGGTTGTTTGGTTGAGCTTTGAAGATGATGAATTAGATTTGTGCATCTTAAAATTTAAGAAAAATTGATTAGATTAATTTTCCCTAAATTCGAAGCCTTGGCCGAATATGAACCCTAGCATGCTCATGGTGATATTTGGAAATTAGACAATTAGATGTGTTGTTGGCATGAAATGTATGATAGATGTTGATTTAATTGGATTGAAATCAAATTGTATAATAATTTCTTGTCAAAAACCGTGAGCCTTAGCATGTATAATTGATTGATTTTGCTTCAATTTGTGTTGGACATGAGTTGGTTAATTAAAACATGATTAATTAGTTTAATTGGTGTTTTGGAAATATTGGTTTAACTAATTAATTATGGCTATTACACTTTAATTAAAATTAATGTAAAATTTGGAATTTTATATTAATGAAAATTAGTCTTTAATTTTGAATTGGGCTAATATTGTTGTATCTGGGCATAATTGGCTTGGTTGGCCCAAGCTTGGTTTAGGACAATTGGATTGGATCCAAATTGGGCCTAAAACCATTCCATAAAGTCCAAATATAATAATTGGGCCTTTAATAATTTAATTGGGCCTAATGGGCCTAAATTGATTTTTGGCAAATAGGGTGATTTCTAAATTGGGCCTTGGTATTTGGGTTTGATCCATATTGGCCAAAGCCCATGCCTTAAGAATTAATTACAAGTCCATTGGACTTTAATTAAATTGACATTGGATGTTAATTGGGCCTTTGAAACCCATTTAGATTGGATTTAGAATCTAAGTCTAAAAGGCACATAAATAAGTGTAATTATTTAATTTGGAATTAAATTAGAATTAGTATTGAATACAAATTAAATTAGATTTAAAATTCTAGTTCAATATAATTCAAGAATACGTACTTTGAGTGTTTATTCTTAAACGAGTTGGACTCGCGCAAATCAAATCATTGTTTGAACATTGGATGGCCATTAATTCAAAGATTAATTAATTGGATTAGATTGATTGAATAACATGCTTTGTGTGAATACATGGATGTATTGTTGGACAATTATGACCCATAGCGTCACTATTTGTACAGATCATGGTGTTGTTGTACAAATTAACTATGTGACAAAGGAAATTGCTCTCTTATCATTTGTGATTAGATCACCAAGATGTATAAATGATAGGAGGTCCATATGATTAGTTCCTGGATTGAGATGATATGAGACAGTATCGATCCACGAAGGTTTAATCATTAAATATCCCTAGTCAGAGTATTATCGAGATTGGACATCGATAATGCGTAAAAGACTAGTATTACACTTGTGCGCGTTGTGAGGGCATAACGACATAGTTCTCATATATTTGGGTATGGGATACTCATGCAAGTGTAGTAGGAAGTTGTGTTTTACCGATGGTATGGGAAACAGCTTCGCTCTGGATAGACCCCTCGGAATTCCATTGGTAGTATGACTATGTGTCTATGGAAGTCCGAAATCAGGGTAGGTGTATTTTGTCTTAACCTGAGACTTGCACCGCTAATACTTGAGACAATCAATATGCTTTGGTTTTAGGTCGTCCAGGGCTTTAACAGGTTCTGTGTACGCCTCTGCTGGGTATATTGAGAATCGTAGTGTGTTGGGTGTGATGTCGAGACGGAAGTATCACTCCAGTCATAGTGGAGATGATGGTCACGTAGGATACGGGACTGGTTCTCTTATATGCTGCAGCTATCGGGATATTATGACTAGGTCATGTTTATCCGATTATAGAGACTAGTTACCAGAGATCCGATATGTGCTTCGTACGGGGCATACACAATTCCAGCCCCAGGCCTTGCACGTGACATCCGATACTGGATCGAGATACGCAATACTACGTATACTACGCCTGATATAGATCACATATTCCTGTAAGGATATTTATGGAGAATTGGGTAGGCATGGCGCTTTGCTAGAAGCCAACATTGTCTTGTAAATCGATACAAACGTAGTACTAGGTACTTACGTGTTCGGATTGTCCGACGACCGTATTTACTGCCAACATATCCGGGGATCTCATGGGTCGCTTCCCGAAGATTCACCGATGACGTATGACTCGTAGTTTATTAATCTGGGATTAATTAGATGAGAGAGAAAATTAATCTGGGATTAATTGCGGAGATATTTTATCTGGGATAAAATATCATTTAAAGAGAGATAACGATTAATTTGGAATTAATCGATAAAATAATATATTCGATATATTATACGAAATTGGATTTCGACGCGAAATTAAAATTAGATTTTAATTCGGGCGAACGAGTTAATTTAGAATTAATTCGTTAGCGACGTGAATAGTGATTTCGCTAGGCGTAATCATTTAATTGCGTCGCAACGGAAAATTCCTTAATTTGAAATTAGCAAACCCGAGCCCGAGAGTGTTTGCTAGCGCACTCGCATTTCGAATTCAAGTGCGGCCCGCAAGTCACATCAAGCGTCAAATCACTAGTCAATCGATTGATGTGACAACTTGTCACTTTTGATGTGATTGATAGTAGTTGTTAGAAGTTGTTGATTGGCATTATTGTTTGACTTTTTGAAAGCCAAATTTTTAGTAAATCAATTAATTGATTTTTTGGAAAATCAATATTGTGTATTAGATACACAAATCTAACAACCAACACACAACTCTTCTCTCTCTCTCACGCCCTTTGGGCATTTCTTCCTCCTTTTCACTGCACTTTGCCGTGAGCCATGGAGAAGAGATAGGAAGTTTTATGGTAAAATTTCTGGAGTGCTAGCACACCATTTGGAGACATACAAAGGTGATAGGGAAACCAACCCGTGAGCTTGGAATCACCACCCAAAAGCTTGGAGCTTGGACCGAAAATGGAGGAGCAAAAAACAGTGGACTGCCGAGCACCTTGGAGGAGGACTTAAAGATTTTTGTTCTTCGTCGCATCATCTCAACCGCTCGATGTAAGTATTCCGCAACTTCCTCGATGTATTCACATGTTGTTTCTATGCTTTATTCGATCCTCGGGACTTAGAGATTTCCCAACAATGGTATCAGAGCGAGTAAAAGCATGAAACTTGAATTTAGGGTTAAAATTGGGTAAAATGTGTTTGAGCATGATTTGATGAAATTGGATGATTAAGTATGCTTAAATTATGTTTAATTGAAGTTTGATTGGATCAATTTCTTGAAATAATGATTGGATCATTTTTTGCCCAAACTCTTAGCTTGGCCGAGAGAAAGTAGAACCCTAAATGTCTTGGAATTTTTGATTTTTGATTCATTGGATGAGTTCGAATCATGTTGGGAATGTTGATTTAATGTTGAATTGGATTTAATTGGATTTAATTCGAATTGGACATTAAAAACCCTAATTGCCGAGACATATATAGAATGTATATGGGTTTGATTTTTGATAAATTGTGTTGGACACTAATTGTTGAAATTGAGCATAATTAATTGTACAAATTTGTATTTTGGAAATGTTAATTTGGGTAATTAATTATTGAATTACATTTTGATTAATTAAATATGAAATTTGGAATTTTTATGATTTAATCAATTGGGCTTAAATTGGATTTGGGCTTGTAATGTTGTAATTGAGCTTATTGGGCTTGGTTGTACCAAGATTGGTTTAGGAAAATTGGTTGGATCCAATTGGGCCCAAAACCGAATCCATAAAGTCCAATTATGACTAATGGACCTTTAACTTTAATTGGGCCTAATGGGCCTAAATTGATTTCTAGGCTTATGGGGTTATTCCTTGATTGGGCTTTGGTTATTGGGTTTGACCCAATTGACCAAAAGTCCATGCCTTAAGAAATTAATTAAAAGCCCATTGGACTTTAATTAATTTAACATTGGATGTTAATCGGGCTTTGAGACCCGTAACGATTAAATTTGGAATTTAAGTCGTAAATGTTCGTTAATAAAGTGTAATATTTAATTTGGAATTAAATAGCAAATTAGTATTAAATACATATTAAATTGGATTTAATGTTGTAGTTTAATTTAATTCAAGAATTCGTACTTTGATTACTTATTCGCAAAACGAGTTTGACTCGCGTAAAATCAAATCGTTGTTTGAACATTGGATGGTCATTAATTATCAGATTAATTAATTGGATTAGATTGATTGATAACATGCTTGTGTGAATACATGGTTGCGATGCATGAATAATGTATATCAGATGGATATTAGATGGGTGGGGCAATTTTGGAAATTGTTGTAATAAATTTAGAATTTATTAATTGGACCTGCGTGTCCAACCTATTACCTCCTTACTCTATGTATTTCTCTTCTCACCTATTCCCCTCAATGTAAATGAGGTTTCATTAGAAGTGTTATGTAACGGGTAGAAGTTATATTTGTTCTAGCGGGAGAGAGGAAAGAGAGAGATTTTTTCTAGGAACAATGTGTTGAGTATCCATCCGCATATTATTATTATTTATTTATATGCGCCTTATTATGTGTTTAGAATGCATGTTTAAGGGTGTATGTTGATGAGACCTTAACAAAGATAATAAATTAGTTGCCAATTTGCACGCGAAAAGCCCTCACAAAATATTAAGCGTTTTTCCTTCCATTGAGTGATTCTTACTCAAGATCTAAGACTGGCATTGGTTTGTTGGCCAAAGTCAAGGCCTTTTTCCGTCGAGGATGTGTTTGAATCACGAGAGCTTTGTTCCATATTGGTGTCTTGTCCAAGTCGTGATTTGTTTGCCAAAGTCAAGATCACTTATTCTCCATCGACATTGATTACGAAGCTTTCCATGGTCAATGGGTTCCGCTTAACTAGGATCACTAAGTTTTTTGTGCCAAAGCCAATGCTTAGTTGATTTAGAGGAAAAAAGGTTAGGCAATATATTGGATATATTGGCATATATGAGATATATGTTTCGGACTTGGATGTCCCCCTACTGGATCTAGGAATTGGATGAGATCCAATTGATCTTAGAGATCTACCTAGTTAATTATCATACAATTTGTTGGCCAAAGTCAAGATTGTGTGACATTTAACGGGATCCTAGCCCACTAGGAAACACGGTTTCCCGAGTACTCGACAGAGGGTTAAAGGCTCGCCGAAAAATTGTGGGAGGCAAGTATTAAATTTGCAATATTCGTTTAGTAACTTGCCATACGCGCTCATTCAAATTTTTCGTCAAATTAATTAAATATTAGTTGGACTAATATTTAATCGTTGTTTTAATAAAACAGTTGGACTGTATTCAAACTATTTCAATTATAGTTGATTATATAGTTGGACTATAGTAATCATTATAATATATAGTACCTAAAATCGTTGATTAAATAGTTGGACTATTAGAATCAAGAAAAATTGAAAGATTAGTGTTTAAAACATAATCCTGGGTGAGAATGTATTTAAACGACTTTAATTTTCAAATTGGGAATAAAACTATCAGGACAGTCCTGGAAACTAATAAGTTACTTTATTTGATAAAATAACATATTAGGCATAAGCCCGGATTTAAGCAAATAAGTGGAACATGATATTTGGAATATTCATGTGATGATAACTTTAATACTTAATCCATTATACTTGTCATATAGACTCCTTAATTTCTTAATCAGAACTAAGGATTAGATCCTTAAAGTATGATAATGAAATTGAAGGATCTTCATAAATCTATATTTAGATTTTATAAGTACTAAAATTGCAATACATAACTCTTGGAGAGTTAATGGCTATTCTAAAGGAGATAAAGCCAAAAGTTTGCAATAAGGCAAGAAGCGCAAGGCGCGTCTTACTTCGATATTCTAGAAATCCGAGGCTAGGCCAAAGACTTCTGGGGTACCGAAAAGGGCAAAGGCAAAATCATTATAATCTTCTGGGAAGATAAATGACATATCCCAAAATGTCTGCCTAAATTGTGGCAAACGGGATCGCGGAAGCGTGACTGCCGTTTGTGTTAGACATTATGACCCATAGCGTCACTGTTTTGTAAATGATATTGTATTATGGTACAAAATTAACTATGTGATAATGAAATTGCCTTTTGCCGTTTTGTAATTTATTTACTTTGATATATAAATGGCGAAAGTCCATATGATTAATTCCGTATTGAGATGATATGAGACAGTATCAATACATAAAGGTTTAAATCATTAAATATCCCTAGTCGGAGTATTATCGAGATCGGACATAGATAATGCGGAATAGACTAGTATTGCACTTGTGCATGTTGTGAGGGCACAACAGAATAATTCTCATATATTTAAGTATAGGATACTTATGCAAGTGCGATAGGAGGTTGTGTTTTACCGATGGTACGGAAAACAGCTTCGCTCTGGATAGACCCCGCGGAATCCCATTGGTAGTATGTCTGCGTGTCTATGGGAGGCCGCATCAGGGTAGGTGTATATGGTCTTAACCTGAGACTTGCATCGCTAGTACTTGCGACAATAGGTAAACTTTGGTTTTGGTGGTTGGGGGACCTTAACTGGTTCTGTGTTCACCTCTTCTGGGTTTATCAGGAATCGTAGTGCACTGGGTGTGATGTCAAGATGGAAGTGTCACTTCAGACATATGGAGTTGATGATCACGCAGGATACAGAACTAGTGCTCTATAAAAGGTTGCAACCATCGGGACAATATGACTAGGTCAGTATTGCCCGATTTAAAGAGACTAGTTGCTTGATGTCCGATATATGTTTCGTACGGGGCAGACACATTTCCAGCCCCAGGCCTAACATGTGATCGTCCGATACTGGATCGATGTACGCAATACTACGGTATACTACGCTTGATATAGATCTAATATTCCATAAGAATATTTCTGGAGAATTGGGTAGGCATGGCGCTTTGCTAGAAGCCAACCTTGTCTTGTAAATCGGGGTAAAAACGTAGTACGAGGTACGTACGTGTTTGGATTATCCAACGACCGTATTTACTGCCAACATATCCGGAGATCTCTTGGGTCGCTTCCTGAAGATTCACCTATGATGTTTGATTCGAACTTTATTAATCTTGGATTAATAAGGAGAAACTTTATCTTGGATAAAATGCCTTATTAGGAGAGAGAGAGAGATCGATTAATCTGGAATTAATCGATAAAATAATATATTCGATATATTATTAAACGAAATTAGATTTCGACGCGGAATTAAAATCGGATTTTAATTCGGGCAAACGAATTAATTAGAATTAATTCATTAGCGAACTGAATAGTAATTTCGTAAGGCGTAATTATTTAATTCACGTCGCGACGGAAATTCGTTAATTTGGAATTAACGAAACCGAGCCCGAAAGTGCTTGCGGACACATTCGTATTTTGAATCGAGTGATATCCGCAAATCACATCGCGATATCTCATTACTTAATACGAATAGATAGTGAATGTATCTAGTCACCTTTGAGGGATGATGCATTGTCTCTAATCTCAAAGTATGGTAATGATAGCAAATGATGGATTCATTTTGGAGGGAAAGCCATGCACGGTTTTGAAGAGGATTTTTTGCATTAAAAAATTCTTTTGGTATTAGATATCACTTCACTTTTCATTTTCCTTGGTCATTCACGTTTTTTGGCATGCAAAGGAAACAAAATCAAAAGTGAAACACTCTCCTCTCTTCCTCTCTTGCTCACGCCGTGAGCTGCACCAACAAGGCAGAAAATTGTTTTCTCATTCTCCATTTTTGCTAGCACAAGCAAGGAATCAAAGGAGGTGATAGGGAAACCACCTTGGAGCTTGGAATACACAAAGCTTGGAGCTTTCAACTCTTTTCTCCTCTTGGCCGAAACTTCAAGGATCTTGGAGCTTCAACCTTTGTTCATCTTTTCATCACAAAAGCTTTGTAAGTATGATTCCGCCATGCTTCAAGTTTATTATATATATTCATTTTGTTGTATTTCATAAGCTTAATCTTCCTTGGGACTAATTATAGTAACCAACAGTTTGGACAAGGCAGACATGAAGGAATTGAAGAACAGGAAAGACTCTGACTTCAAATATGTTTGTCATAAAATATGTTAACTACTAGTATTAAAATTGGATTTTAGATACTTAGTGTGATACATAAATATGTATTGATGTGCAGAATCTGCTAGGAGCAGGATACTGACTTCAGATTGAGATTATCTGCGAATTGAAAACGGGACGAAAGTCGCTTTTTTAATCGTAGAGACCTAAGTTTAGGAACTACCCTTTGGGTGTGTACTTAAATTAGGAAACTGTTACAATGTAACTAGTTTGACTAGATACATTATCTCTATATCAGGGTTTAACCCGTTGCGGGTATACCTTTATATTCTAGAACACTAAAGTTTTTTTTTTTTTTTTTTATATAAAGATGATATTGAGATAAACACATTAGATGTGAATAACATTATTTATATTTTGAATATAAATAAATCTCAAACATATAAAGTGACAAACAAATAGCTCAAACTGATTAAATCAGTTGAAACTTAAATGTGGCATTGTTGTCTAGGACACAATCAAACAAGACTCGTATATCCACACTTTTGAAGAGTGGGTACTAGGACTAATTTGATTCTATTCAAATAATGTCTACAAATCTAGTTTATTGGGCAAAGTGCCTAAAACACCTTTACTTGGTAAAAGTGCAAAATGCCACCGATCTGTTAGCCCTAGTTCATAGTGAAGCAAGTGGGCCCATATCTAGCTAGGCTAGAGGTGGATGTGAATATTTCGTGACCTTTATGGATGGGGCATCGCGTTATGGTTATGTGTTTCTTTTGAAACATAAATCGGAAACTTTTAAAGTTTCGACACGAAATAGACAAACAGATTGGCTAAAGTATTATACCATCACGGTTAGACCATGATGAAAATACTTAAGCAATAAGTTTCTAATATACTTGAAAGAGTATAGTATTCTTTCAATGAGGACTCCTCCCGGAATACGTCAATTTGACGGTGTGTCTGAACGGATAAACCGAATTTTGTTAGACATGATAAGGTTAATCATGAGTCGCTCTGAGCTACCATTTCCTTCAACGGATAAGCATAAACAGTGCATAACTTATTTTGAATAAGGTTCCATAAAAATCTGTTTGACAGAATTCATATTAGATATGAACAGGAAAGAAACCGGGTTTTTCATTCCTGAAGATTTGGGTATGCTAGGCATATGTTTGGATGATACCAAACTAAAACCCAAATCGGATAAGTGCCTAATAATGGTTATCCTAGGGATACCAAAATATATTACTTATACAACTCACAAGAGAACAATGTAATTGTTGCTCTCCATGCGGTTTTCCTAAGAGAAATACCTATATGCAGTGGTAAGTGAGAGGATAGTAAAACTCGATGAAAATCGGAGTAATACTATTCCAGGCACCAAGTCCTTAATGGAACACAAATAGTTCATCAATGATGAAACTATACCAATAATCTTCGAATACACAAGAACCACGTAAGTCGGAGAGAGTCAGAAAACAACCTGGGGTATGGGTTTTTGATCTCACATCATAAAGATGTCAATCTTTTTGAGGAACACGAACTGAATACGTATGAGGAAGTGATACAAGGTATCGACTCCATATTATGGCAAAGTGCCATATAATCCGAAATGGATTCCATCTATATCAACTATGTTTAGATACTAGTTGATGTACCGTAAGGCATTGTGCCTATTGGTACTATAAGTCTTCAAGGAAGACATACATGGAGGGCAACATACCAACGTACTAAGCTAGGCTTGTAGCGAAAAGGTATCGTTATCAACATTGTGTCGATTACGACGAAACCTTTTACCTGTTGCCACGGTAAATCCATTTGTATAATGCTTGCTGATGCTGCATGTTTCATTTATGAAATGTGGCAGCTGAATGCCAAAATCGCTTTCCTTAACGGAAACCTTTTGGAGGATGTTTTAAACATCCTAAAGGTTTTGTCGTACCATAACTAACAAACAAGGTTTGTAGGTTATTCAATCCATGTATGGATTGAAGCAAGTATTACTTTCTTGGAACTATCGTTTGATGTAATCATCATGGTATATGATTTAATTAAAAACAAAAATGATTCTTGTGTATATAACGAGGTTAGTGGGAGCGCACTGACAATAATTGTTCTATAAAATAATGATAATATGTCATTTCTTGGAAATGATATTCCCATAATACAATCGGTGAAAGCTTGGCTTTCATGAAAATTCTCCGTAGAATTCTTGGGAGAAACAACCTTTATTCTAGGAATAAATATCTACTGGGATAGATTTAAAGTTGTTCGTACTCTCTGAGAACTCGTACATTGAAATAAATGTACGTGACCTGGTGTCTCATACGCTTTGAGCATATGGAGTCACAATTAGACCAATCAAAGTGATAGTCATTGGATTGACGTTAAGAACATCCGTTAGTATCTTAGAGGAACTAAGGATGCTTTCTTAAACCTATGGAGTAGGAGAACTTGAAGTGACTGGGTTCACTGCTGCAAGTTTCCTAAACCGATATAACGACTATAAGTCGTAAAACGGTACTATACAGTTTGAATAACGGAACAGTGAGCTGGAAATCTTCCAAGCAAGATACTGTTACCAAATAAACAACAAAAGTGGATTATTGCTGCAGCTGAGGCAGCAATAGAAGCCTTTTGGATCGATAATAATCTAATTAGATTAGATATAGTTATGTTAGCAGCTGAGCTAGGCTACAACACAGGCTAAAGAATTAATGGTCTCATAAACGATCCAGATATATACTTCAAATATTCATCTGATTCGTTCGGATCATACATCGTGGCGATGTGATGATCGTATAAATCGCATTAGATGATAATCATGTAAATCCGCTGACGAAAGCCTTTCCTCAGTAGTTTGAGTGAACCGTACATAGTTCGGGTGTAGGACACTCGAGTGACTGGCTATAGGCCAAGTGGGAGATTGTTGGACAGTTATGACCCATAACGTCACTATTTGTACAGATCATGGTGTTGTTGTACAAATTAACTATGTGACAAAGGAAATTGCTCTCTTATTATTTGTGATTAGATCACCAAGATGTATAAATGATAGGAGGTCCATATGATTAGTTCCTGGATTGAGATGATATGAGACAGTATCAATCCACGAAGGTTTAATCATTAAATATCCCTAGTCAGAGTATTATCGAGATTGGACATCGATAATGCGTAAAAGACTAGTATTACACTTGTGCGCGTTGTGAGGGCATAACGACATAGTTCTCATATATTTGGGTATAGGATACTCATGCAAGTGTAGTAGTAGGTTGTGTTTTACCGATGGTACGGGAAACAGCTTCGCTCTGGAGAGACCCCTCGGAATTCCATTGGTAGTATGACTATGTGTCTATGGAAGTCCGAAATCAGGGTAGGTGTATTTGGTCTTAACCTGAGACTTGCACCGCTAATACTTGTGACAATCAATATGCTTTGGTTTTAGGTCGTCCAGGGCTTTAACAGGTTCTGTGTACGCCTCTGCTGGGTATATTGAGAATCGTAGTGTGTTGGGTGTGATGTCGAGACGAAAGTATCACTCCAGTCATAGTGGAGATGATGGTCAAGTAGGATACGTGACTGGTTCTCTTATATGCTGCAGCTATCGAGATATTATGACTAGGTCATGTTTATCCGATTATATAGACTAGTTACCAGAGATCCGATATGTGCTTCGTACGGGGCAGACACAATTCCAGCCCCAGGCCTTGCACGTGACATCCGATACTGGATCGAGATACGCAATACTACGTATACTACGCCTGATATAGATCACATATTCCTTTAAGGATATTTCGGGAGAATTGGGTAGGCATGGCGCTTTGCTAGAAGCTAACCTTCTCTTGTAAATCGGTACAAACGTAGTACTAGGTACTTACGTGTTCGGATAGTCTGACGATCGGATTTACTGCCAACATATCCAGGGATCTCATGAGTCACTTCCCAAAGATTCACCGATGACGTATGACTCGCACTTTATTAATCTGGGATTAATTAGATGAGAGAGAAAATTAATCAGGGATTAATTGCAGAGATATTTTATTTGGGATAAAATATCATTTAAAGAGAGATAACGATTAATTTGGAATTAATCGATAAAATAATATATTCGATATATTATACGAAATTGGATTTCGACGCGGAATTAAAATTAGATTTTAATTCGGGCGAACGAGTTAATTTAGAATTAATTCATTAGCGACGTGAATAGTGATTTAGCTAGGCATAATCATTTAATTACGTCGCAACGGAAAATTCGTTAATTTGGAATTAGCGAACCCGAGCCCGGGAGTGTTTGCGAGTGCACTCGCATTTCAAATTCAAGTGCGGCCCGCAAGTCACCTCAAGCGTCAAATCACTAGTCAATCGATTGATGTGACAACTTGTCACTTTTGATGTGATTGATAGTAGTTGTTAGAAGTTGTTGATTGGCATTATTGTTTGACTTTTTGAAAGCCAATTTTTTGGTAAATCAATTAATTGATTTTTTGGAAAATCAATATTGTGTATTAGATACACAAATCTAACAACCAACACATAACTCTTTCAACTATTCTCTCTCTCTCTCACGCCCTTTGGGCATTTCTTCCTCATTTTTACTACACTTTGCCATGAGCCATGGAGAAGAGATAGGAAGTTTTGCGGCAAAATTTCCAGAGTGCTAGCACACCATTTGGAGACATACAAAGGTGATAGGGAAACCAACCCGTGAGCTTGGAATCACCACCCAAAAGCTTGGAGCTTGGACCGAAAATGGAGGAACCAAAAACAGTGGACTGCCGAGCACCTTGGAGGAGGACTTAAAGATTTTTGTTCTTCGTCGCATCGTCTCAACCGCTCGATGTAAGTATTCCGCAACTTCCTCGATGTATTCACATGTTGTTTCTATGCTTTATTCGATCCTCGAGACTTAGAGATTTCCCAACATGTATTGTATGAATAATGTATATTATATGGATATTAAAAGGGTGAGGGCAATTTTAGAAATTGTTGTAATAAATTTAGAATTTATTAAATTGGACCTGCGTGTCCAGTCTTTTATCTATTGACTCTTTGTATTTCTCTTCTCACCAATTCCCCTCAATGTTAATTAGGTTTCTTTATTGTATTATGTAATTGGATGAAGTTAGAACAGTGCTAGCGGGAGAGAGGAAAAAGAGAGATTTGTTCTAGGAATAATTTGTTAAATATCCACCTGTATATCATTATTATTTATTTCGTGCCTTATTATGCTTTTAGAATGCATGCTTAAGGGTGTATGATGAGACCTAATCAAAGATAATAAATTGGTTGCCAATTTACGCGAAAAACCCTCAATATAATATTAAGCGATTTCCTTCCATTGAGTGGTTCTCTCTCAAGATCCAAGATTGGCATTGGTTTGTTGGCCAAAGTCAAGATCAATGTCCATCGCGGATGTGTTTGAACCACGAAGGCTTTGTTATATATCGCATGTCTTGGGCAGTTGTGACTTGTTGGCCAAAGTCAAGGTCACTTCTTGTTCATCGACATGGATTACGTAGCTTTCCCACTGTCAATGGGTCCCGCTTAACTGGAATCATTAAGCTTGTTGAGCCAAAGCCAAGGCTTAGTTGATTCAGAGGAAAAGGTTAGGAAATATATTGGATATATTGACATATATATTGTATATATGTTTCGGACTTGGAGGTCCACCTACCGGATCTAGGAATTGGATGAGATCCAATTGATCTTAGAGATCTACCTAGTTAAGTTGCATACAGCTTGTTGGCCAAAGTCAAGGTTGTTTTTTATTTAACGGGATCCTAGCCCACTAGGAAACTAGGTTTCCCGAGTACTCAACAGAGGGTTAGAGGCTCGCCGAAAAATAGTGGGAGGCCAGTATTGAATTTGCAATTTTGTTTAAATACTTGCCAAATACGCGCTTTCAAATTATTTTCGTCATTTTATATATTTATTAGTTGGACTAATATTTTATTATTTTCTTTTAACAGTTGGAAAGTACCTGAAATCGTCGATTGGATAGTTAGACTATTGCAATTCAAGATGGCTAGAAAGATCAACGTTATGGACATTATCATTGGCGAAAATGTCTTTAATGGGGTGAACTTTCCTGACTGGGATATGAATCTCAGGATTTTCCTGGGGGCTGAGAAGATGCTCTATACGATATAGAGACCTCTCGGGCCTAAGCCCGGAATTGAGCAGCCACTTGAGCTTGAGCTTTGGAAGACTCACAGTGATGACAACTCAACTGCTCAATTCGTCATGCTTGCTGCAATGACCCCATAATTTCTTCGTCAAAACAAGGGATTGGATCCCCACGAAATGATGTTGAAATTGAGGGAAGTTCACCGATCTAACCTTAGATCGCAGAAGTATGAATTGCAGAAGAAGCTCTTTCGCTCTCGAATATCAGAGGGTACATCTGTCGAGCACCATGTGTCGTAGATGATTGCTGACATCGAACAACTGGGTCAGCTAGGCATAACCTTTGAGGCTGAGACTTCCATAGATTTGATCTTACAGTCTCTTCCTGACAGCTGGAGCGGGTTCATCATGAACTACAATATGATGAACCAAGAGAAGACTCTTGGAGAGTTGATGGCAATGCTGAAAGAAGTAGAAAAAAATCTTTTAAATGGAAAGAAGCGGGAGGCATACTTCGCTTCGACATCTCAGAATGCCAGGGCTTTGCCAAAGGCTTCTGGAGGTGTGAAGAAGAAGAAGAAGAGAAAGGGCAAGGCCAAATCATCAAAGTCTTCTGGGAAGGCAAAAGAAAAATTCCAAGATGTCTGCCTACAGTGTGGCAAACGGGGTCACTGGAAGCGTGACTGTCGTGAGTACAAGGCGCACATGAAGGAAGTGAAAGCGGGTAAGGCACCGGCTTCAGATATGTTTATTATTGAAATAAACATGTCTACTTCTAGTTTTAAAAATTAGATTTTTGATTCTGGTTGTGGTACTCATATATGTACTGATGTGCAGGATCTACAGATGATCGAGAGGCTTGCTTTAGGAGAGATCGACCTTCGAGTTGGAAATGGGACTAGAGTCGCCGTTTTGGCTGTTGGGACCTATATTTTGGAATTGCCCTCGGGGTATGTACTTAATTTATCAGACTGCTATTAGGTACCTAGTTTGACTAGAAACATTATACATATATCTTATTTAACCCAATGTAGGTATACTTTTGTATTCAGAAACACCAGGTGTTTTGTTTATAAAAATGATTTTGAGATATATAGTGCTGATGTTAATAATGGTCTTTATACTTTGAATATAAATCAATCTCAAACATATAACATGACAAACAAAAGGCTTAAATTAAGTAACAAATATGAAACTTATATGTGGCATTATCGTCTGGGACACATTAACAAGACTCGTATATCCACACTTTCGAAGAGTGGGTACTTGGACGGATTTGATCCAAATTCATATGACGTCTGCAAATTTTTTTTTTTAGGCAAAATGCCTAAAATTCCTTTTAGCGGTAAAAGTAAACGTGCCACCGAACTGTTAGCCCTCGTTCATAGTGACGTATGTGGGCCCATGTCTAGCTAGGCTAGAGGTGGATATGAATACTTCGTAACCTTTACGAATGATGTATCGTGTTATGATTATGTGTATCATATGAGACACAAGTCAGAAACCTTTGTGAAATTCAAAGAGTTTCGACACGAAGTAGAAAAACAGACCGGCAAAATTATTAAAACATTACGGTCAGACCGTGGTGGAGAATACTTAAGCAATGATTTTCTCGATTACTTGAAAGAGTATGGTATTCTTTCACAATGGACTCCTCCCTGAACACCTCAATTAAACGGTGTGTCAGAACGGAGAAACCGAACTTTGTTGGACATGGTAAGGTATATGATGAGTCGTACTGAGCTACCAATTTCCTTATGGGGATATGCATTGAACAATGCAATACTTATTTTAAATAAGGTTCCGTCAAAGTCTGTTCAACAGACTTCATATGAAATATGGACAGGAAAGAAATCGGGTTTCACATTCCTGAAGATTTGGGGATGCTGGGCATACGTTAAACGTTTGGATGGTACCAAACTAGAACCCAAATCGGATAAGTGCCTATTTGTAGCTTATCCTAGGGAAACCAAAGGATATTACTTCTACCACCCACAAGAGAACAGGGTATTTGTTACTCTACATGCGGTTTTTCTCGAAAAGGAATTCCTAAATGCAGTGGTAAGTGGGAGGAAAGTATAACTCGATGAAAATCGGAGTGATAATGTTCCTGGCACCAATTCCTTAACGGAACACGAACAGTTCATCAGGGATGAAACTGTACCACAATCTTCTAATACACAAGAATCGCGTAGATCAGAGAGAGTCAGAAAACAACCTGAGAGGTATGGGTTTCTGATCCCACCTCACATAGATATCAATCTTATTGGTATCGATACAAGGTATCGACTCCGCTTTATGGCAAGAAGCCATGAAGTTCGAAATAAATTCCATGTATACCAACCAAGTTTGGACACTGGCTGATGCACCAGAAGGCGTAAAGCCTATTGGTTGTAAATGGGTCTTCAAGAAGAAGACGGACATAGATGGCAACGTACAAACGTACAAAGCTAGGCTTGTAGCGAAAGGATATCGTCAACGATATAGTGTTGACTACGATGAAACTTTTTCACCTGTTGCCATGATTAAATCCATTCGGATAATGCTTGCTATTGCTGCATATTTCGGTTATGAAATATGGCGGATGGATGTCAAAATTGATTTCCTTAACGGAAACCTTTTGGAGGATATTTATATGCAATAGCCTGACGATTTTGTCGTACCAAAATATACAAACAAGGTTTGTAAGTTAAATCGATCCATTTATGGATTGAAGCAAACATCGCGTTCTTGGAACCAACATTTTGATGAGATCATAAAAGAATATGATTTCGTTCAAAACGAAGATGATCCTTGTGTATATAAGAAGGTTAGTTGGAGTGCCCTGACATTCATTGTCCTTTACGTTAATGATGTATTGCTTATTGGCAATGACATTCCCATGCTACAATCGGTGAAAGCTTGGCTTTCATTAAAATTCTCCATGAAAGATCTGGGAGAAATAGCTTTTATTCTGGGAATAAGGATCTACCGGGATAGATCTAGAAAGATGCTTGGACTCTCCCAGTTCTCGTATATTGACAAAGTGTTGAAGAGATTCAATATGGATCAGTCTAAGAGGGGACTGTTGCCAGTGTTACATGGCGTCTCTCTATCTAAGGACCTATGTCCTAAAACTCAAGATGAGAGAGACAACATGAGTCGGATCCCATTCTCTTCAGCATTTGGATCGATCATGTATGCCATGATATGTACGAGACCTGATGTCTCGTATGCTTTGAGCATGTGTAGTCGCTATCAGGCCGATCCAGGTGATGGTCACTGGGTTGCGGTTAAGAACATCATTATGTATCTTAGACGAACTAAGGATGCTTTCTTAATCTATGGAGATGGAGAACTTGAGGTAACTAGGTTTACCGATGTAATTTTCCAAACCGATAAAGACGACTATAAGTCACAATCCGAGTACATATTTTGTTTGAACAACGGAGCAGTGAGATGGAAATCTTCCAAACAAGAGACTGTTGCTGATTCCACAACAGAAGCAGAATATATCGCTGCAGCTGAGGCAGCAAAAAAGGCAGTTTGAATCTGTAAATTCCTAATTGGATTAGGAGTAGTTCCGTTTGCAGCTGAGCCTGTTCCTTTGTATTGTGACAATAATGGGGCTATAGCGCAGGCTAGGGAACCGCGGTCTCATCAACGATCCAAGCATGTACTTCGACGTTTTCATCTGATTCGTGAGATCATACATCGTATCGTGGTGATGTGAAGATCGCATCAGATGACAATATTGCAGATCCGCTGATGAAAGCTATTTCTCAGCAAAAGTTTGAGCGACATGTACATAGTTAAGGTGTTAGATACTTGAGTTATTGGCTACAGGCCAAGTGGGAGATTGTTGGACAATTATGACCCATAGCATCACTATTTGTAAAAGACATTGTGGTTTTTGTACAAATTAACTATGTGACAAAGGAAATTGTTATTTTATCATTTTGTAATTATATTACTTGAATATATATAAATCATAAAAGTCCTTATGATTAGTTCCAGATTAATAAGATATGAGACAGTATCAATCCACAAAAGGTTTAATCATTAAATATCCCTAGTCGTAGTATTATCGAGACTGGACATCGATAATGCGGAATAGGCTAGTATTGCACTTGTGCGTGTTATATAAGCGTAACGACATAGTTCTCATATATTTGGGTATTGGATACTCATGCAAGTGTAATAGGAGGTTCTGTTTGCTGAAGGTACGGAAACAGCTTCGCTCTGGATAGACCCCTCGGAATCCCATTGGTAGTATGACTATGTGTCTATAGGAATCCGAATCAGGGTAGGTGTATTTGGTCTTAACCTGAGACTTGCACCGCTAATACTTGCGACAATCAGTACGTTTTGGTTTTGGTCGTCTGGGGACCTCTTCGGGGTTTATTGAGAATCGTAGTGTATTCGATGTGATGTCAAGATGGAAGTATCACTTCAGTCATATGGAGATTATGATCACGCAGGGATACAAAAATGGTACTCTAATATGTTGCAACTATCGGGATAATATGACAAGGTCATGATTATCCAATTAAAGAGACTTGTTGCTACTGATCCGATATATGCTTCGTACGGGGCAGACACAATTCCAGCCCCCAGGCCTAGCATGTGACATCCGATACTGGATCTAATATGCAATACTTAGTATACTACGTTTGATAAAGATTATGTATTCCTTAAGAGAATATTTCTGGAGAATTGGGTAGGCACTGTGCTTTGATAGAAGCCAACCATGTCTTGTAAATCAATAGAACGTGGTACGGGGTACGCACGTATTCGGATAGTCCGACGACCAGATTTACTGTCAACATATCCAGGAATCTCATGGGTCGTTTCCCAAAGATTCACCGATGACATTTGACTCAAACATAATTAATCTGGGATTAATTAAGATAGAGAGAAAATCAATTTACGATTAATTGCGGTAAGAATTTATCTAGGATAAAATTCGTATAGTAGAGAGAGAACGATTAATTTGGAATTAATCGATTAAATAATATATTCGATATATTAATTGAAATTAGATTTTAATGCAGAATTAAAATTAGATTTTAATTCGGGCAAACAAATTAATTTAGAATTAATTCGTAAGCGACTTTAATGATAATTTTGTAAGGCATAATTATTTAATTAAATTATATTTAATTATATCGCAACGACAAATTCGTTAATTTTGAATTAAACAAAACTAGGCCCGAGCGAAGTTGCGTGTTGGATTGTTCGACTTAAATTCGGAATTTACAAGTGGTGGGACCCACTTGACTTACATGAACTAGTTTGACTAGTGATGGAAGTGGTTAAGGTTGAGTGAAAGAATTAGAATGTTTCTTCAACATACTAACCAATCTCAACACACTTTGTTTATTTTAATCATTTGGAATGACATATACCAAAATTAGATTTTGGTAAATGGTAAGAGATTTTAGAAATCAAATACACAAAAACAAATTGCTATCTCTCTCCCTCACACAGAAGCCGTGAGCTTCCTTTCTCCGTATAGAATTTTTGTTGAAAATTTTCTTCAAGCTAGCACTTTCAATGAGTCATTCAAGATGTTAGGGAAACTAATCCCTTGAGTTTGGAACACAAAGAAAGGCTTAGAGCTCTTCTCCAATATACAAAAATTTTGAACTTCATACCAAAATCAGTTGGGCAATGTAGTCAGGATAGTTCCATTTCCAGTGCCCGACTTTGCTGCAATGTTGGAATTTTTCTTCAGAAGCCCTCTTGGGCTTTGTTATCTTACCTTGTGGTTGAGGACCGAAACCCTTCTTCTTCTTCCCTTTCTTCTTCTTTCTCTTTGACCAAGTTTGGGAAGAAGCAGAAAGTGAAGTAGGTCTCGGAGGGCGAGTCGGTACTCCCTTCTTGAGGTCCCATTTGTTGGACAATTATGACCCATAGCGTCACTATTTGTAAAAGACATTGTGGTTTTTATACAAATTAACTGTGTGACAATGAAAATTTCTATTTTATCATTTTGTAATTAGATTACTTGAATATATAAATGATAAAAGTTCTTATGATTAGTTCTGGATTATAAGATATGAGACAATATCAATCCACAAAGGTTTAATCATTAAATATCCCTATTCGTAGTATTATCGAGACTGGACATCGATAATACGGAATAGACTAGTATTGCACTTGTGCGTGTTATGGAAGCGTAACATCATAGTTCTTATATATTTAGGTATTGGAAACTTATGCAAGTGTAATAAGAGGTTGTGTTTGCCGATGGTACGGAAACAGCTTTGCTCTGGATAGACCCCGCAGAATCCCATTGGTAGTATGACTATGTGTCTATGGGAATCCGCATCAGGGTAGGTGTATTTGGTCTTAACCTGAGACTTGCATCGCTAGTACTTGCGACAATCAATAAGCTTTGGTTTTGGTCGTCCGGGACGTTAACAGGTCATGTGTACGCCTCTTCTGGGTTTATTGAGAATCGTAGTGTATTGGGTGTGATGTCAAGACGGAAGTATCACTTCAGTCATATGGAGATGATGATCACACAAGAATACAGAACCAGTTCTATATTATGTTGCAACTATCGGGATAATATGACAATGTCATGATTATCCGATTATAGAGACTAGTTGCTTGTGATCCGATATATGCTTCGTACGGGGCAGACACTATTCCAGCTCAGGCCTTGCATGTGGCATCTGATACTGGATCGCAATACGCAATACTACATATACTACGCCTGTCATAGATTATATATTCCTTAAAGAATATTTCTGGAGAATTGGGTAGGCACAGTGCTTTGCTACAAGCCAACCATGTCTCGTAAATCGGTAAGAACGTGGTACCGGGTACGCAATGTTGGAGTTTCTACGGTCCAAAGGATCGAATAACAAGCATAAAACATACATGTGAATACATCGAGGAAGTTACAGAATACTGACAATGATCGGTTGAGGCGATGCGATGAAGAACAAAAATTCTTTAAGTCCTCCTCCAAGCACTCGGCAGTGACAGATTTGGCTCCTCCAAGATTCGGCCATGAATCATCTTCCAGGCTCCAAGCTTTCGTGATATGATTCCATGCTCACGGGTGGGTTTCCCTATCACCTTCGTATGTCTCTTTGAGTGCTAGCTCTAGATGTTTTTGCCCTAAAAACACCATTGTTTCTCCTTCACTGTCACGGTAGTGACCAGAAAATGAAGAGCAAGACATCCCACTATGGGCGTGAAAGAGAAGAGATGAAGATGAGAGAGAGATTGTGTTGGTTGTTGACAATTGTGTATCTAATACACATAAATTGATTTTCAAAAATCAATTAATTGATTTCAAAAAACAAAACATATACCAAACATATAAAATAATAATATATGTCAATCAAGCTTTCAAAAAGCTTTCCAACCACTTCCATTAAGTCACATCACTCAATCAATCAAGTGACAAGTTGTCACATCACTCAAAGTGACTAATGATTTGATGCTTAATGTGACTAGCGATTTGACGCTTGATGTGACTTGCATGCCGCACTCGAATTCGAAATGCGAATACGCTCGCAAACACTCCCGGGCTCGGGTTCGCTAATTCCAAATTAACGAATTTTTCGTTGCGACGTAATTTAATCTAATTTAATTAAATAATCATGCCTAACATAATTACTATTCACATCGCTAATGAATTAATTCTAAATTAACTCATTCGCCCGAATTAAAATCTAATTTCAATTCCGCGTCGAAATCCAATTTCGTATAATATATCGAATATATTATTTAATCGATTAATTCCAAATTAATCGTTATCTCTCTTTAAATGATAGTTTATCCTAGATAAAATATCTCCTTAATTAATCCTAGATTAATTTTCTCTCTCATCTAATTAATCCCAGATTAATTAAAGTGCTAGTCATACGTCATCGGTGAATCTTCGGGATGCGACCCATGAGATCCCCAGATATGTTGGCAGTAAATTCGGTCTTCGGACTATTCGAACACGTAAGTACCTAGTACTACATTTGTACCGATTTACAAGACAATGTTGGCTTCTAGCAAAGCGTCATGCCTACCCAATTCTCCAGAAACATCCTTACAGGAATATAGTGATCTATATTAGGCGTAGTATACGTAGTATTACGTATTTCGATCCAGTATCGGAAGATCACATGCAAGGCCTAGGGCTGGTACAGTGTCTGCCCCGTACGAAGCATATATCGGAGCACTAGCAACTAGTCTCTTTATTATCGGATAATTATGACCAAGTCATATTATGCCAATGGTTGCAACCCTTAGAGAACCAGTTCTGTATCCCTGGAGTGATACTTCCGTCTTGACATCACACCCAACACACTACGATTCTCAATACACCCAGCAGAGGCGTACACATAACCTGTTAAAGCCCTGGACGACCAAAACCAAAGTATATTAATTGTCGCAAGTATTAGTGGTGCAAGTCTCAGGTTAATACCAAATACACCTACCCTGATTTCGGACTTCCATAGACACATAGTCATACTAATAATGGAATTCCGAAGGGGTCTATCCAGAGCGAAGCTGTTTCCCGTACCATCGGTAAACACAACCTCCTATTACACTTGCATGAGTATCCTATACCCAGATATATGATAACTATGCCGTTATGCCCTCACAACGCGCACAAGTGTAATACTAGTCTTTTACGCATTATCGATGTCCAATCTCGATAATACTCTGACTAGGGATATTTAATGATTTATCCTTCGTGGATTGATACTGTCTTATATCATCTCAATCCAGGAACAAATCATAAGGACCTCCTATCATTTATACATCTTGGTGATCTAATCACAAATGATAAAAGAGCAATCTCCTCTGTCACATAGTTAATTTGTACAACAACACTATGATCTGTACAAATAGTGACGCTATGGGTCATAATTGTCCAACAATCTCCCATTTGGCCTATAGCCAGTCACTCGAGTGTCTTACACCCAAACTATGTACGGTTCACTCAAACTGCTGAGAAAAGGCTTTCGTCAGCGGATTTACATGATTATCATCTGATGTGATTTATACGATCATCACATCGCCACGATGTATGATCCGAACGAATCAGATGAATAGTCGAAGTATGTATCTGGATTGTTGATGAGACCATTAATTCTTTAGCTTGTGATGAAGCCTAGCTCAGCTGCTAACAGAATTATATCTAATCTAATTAGATTTATTATCGACCCAAATGGCTTCTATTGCTGCCTCAGCTGCAGTAATAACCCGCATTTGTTGTTTATTCGGTAACAGTATCTTGCTTGGAAGATTTCCAGCTCACTGTTCCGTTATTCAAACTGTATAATGCCGTTTGTGACTTATAGTCGTTTTTATCGGTTTAGGAAACTTACAATAGTGATCCTAGTCACTTCAAGTTCTCATTCTCTATAGTATTAGACAGCATCCTTAGATCTCTAAGATACTAAAGGATGTTCTTAACTTCAATCCAGTGACTATCACTTGGATTGGCCTGTTTGTGACTTCATATGCTCAAAGCGTATGAGACACCAGGTCACGTAGATTTTTCAATGTACGGATTCTCGGAGAGTGGAAAAAACTTTTAGATCTATCCCAGTAGATCTTTATTCATAGAATAAATGTTGTTTCTCCCAAGAATTCCACGGAGAATTTTTCCGAAATCCAAGCTTTCACCCATAGTTCAAAAAATATAATCATTATTTATAGGACATTATCTGTCAGTGCGCTCCCACTAACCTCCTTATATACACAAGAATAATTTCGTTTTGAATTGAATCATAAACTATTATGATTACATCAAAACGATAATTCCAAGAACCTAATGCTTGCTTCAATCCAAACATTGATCGAATAACCTGCAAACCTTGTTTGCTAGTTTTGGTACGAAAGGTTTCCGTTAAGGAAAACGGTTATGGCATTCAACTGTCATATTTCATAAATGAAACATGAAGCATCAGCAAGCATTATCCAAATGGATATACTATGGCAACAGTTAAAATGTTTCACCGTAATCGACACAATGTTGATAATGATACCTTTTCGCTACAAGCCTAGCTTAGTACGTTGGTATGTTGCCTTCCATGTTTGTCTTCCTTGAAGACTTATTTAGTACCAATAGGCACAATGCCTTGCGGTACATCAACTAGTATCCAAACTTGGTTGGTATACATGGAATCCATTTCGGACATCATGGCACTTTGCCATTATAGGGAGTCGATACCTTGTATCACTTCCTCATACGTAGTCAGTTCGTATTCCTCAATAAGATTGACATCTTTATGAAGTAAGATCAGAAACCCATAACCCAGGTTATTTTCTGACTCTCTCCGATCTACGCGGTTCTTGTGTATTCGAAGATTACTGGTATAGTTTCATCCTTGATGAACTATTTGTGTTCCATTAAGGAATCGGTGCCTGGAATAATATTACTCTGATTTTCATCAAGTTTTACTATCCTCCCACTTACCACTGCATATTGGTATTCCTCTTAAGAAAAACCGCTTGGCGAGAAACAATTACGTTGTTCTCTAGTGAGTTGTATAAGTATTATACTTTGGTATCCCTAAGATAACCAACAATTTGGCACTTATCCAATTTGGGTTTTAGTTTGGTATCATCCAAATATATGCCTAGCATACCCAAATCTTCAGGAATGAGAAAACCTTGTTTCTTTCCTGTTCATATCTAATATGAAGTCTATCAAACAGATTTTTATTTATTTATTTATTTTTTTATGGAACCTTATTCGAAATAAGTTCTGCACTGTTAATGCGTATCCGTTGAAGGAAATGGTAGCTCAGAGCGACTCATGATTAACCTTATCATGTCCAACAAAATTTGGTTTCTCTGTTCGGACACACCGTCAAAATAAAGTGTTCCGGGAGGAGTCCTCATTGAAAGAATACTATACTCTTTCAAGTATATTAGAAACTTATTGCTTAAGTATTTTCATTATGGTCTAACCGTGATGGTTTTATACTTTAGCCGATCTGTTTGTCTACTTCGTGTCGAAACTCTAAAAGTTTCTGATTTGTGTTTCAAAAGAAACACATAACCATAACGCGATGCCACATCCGTAAAGGTCACGAAATATTCATATCCACCTCTAGCCTAGCTAGACATGGGCCCACTTACAGCACTATGAACTAGGGCTAACAGATCAGTGGCATTTACACTTTTACCAAGTAAATAGTATTTTAGGAACTTTTCCCAATAAACTAGATTCGGAGACATTATTTGAATAGAATCAAATCTGTCCTAGTATCGACTCTTCAAAAGTGTGGATATACGTGTCTTGTTTAATTGTGTCCCAGACAACAATGCCACATATAAGTTTCTACTGATTAAATCAGTTTGAGCTATTTGTTTGTCATGTTATATGTTTGAGATTTATTTATATTCAAAATATAAATACCGTTATTCACATCTAATGTGTTTATCTCAATATCATCTTTATATAATGAAACACTTTAGTGTTCTAGAATATAAAGGTATACCCGCTGTTAGAGTTCTACGGTCCCGAGGATCGAATAATAAGCATAAAAACACATGTCAATACAATCGAAGAAGTTGCGGAATACTTACATAGAGCGGTGAGCAATGCGGTGGACAACAAAAATTCTTTTCTACCTCCTTGGTGCTCGGCAAACTCACTGGTTTTGGTCTCTAAAAACGGCAATGGATCATCATCAAGCTCCAAGCTTTTTCAAGTGAATTCCAAGCTCACGTGTGCGGTTCCCAATCACCTTTGCGTGACTCAAATGGTGTGCTAGCACTTGGCAATTTTTGCCACAAAAATGGCCTATTTAATTAAATAATCATGCCTAGCATAATTAATATTCACGTCGCTAACGAATTAATTCTAAATTAACTTGTTCGCCTGAATTAAAATCTAATTTGAATTCCGCGTAGAAATCCAATTTCGTATAATATATCGAATATATTATTTTATCGATTAGTTCCAAATTAATCGTTTTCTCTCTTTTAATGATATTTTATCCCAGATAAAATATCTCCGCAATTAATCCCAGATTAATTTTCTCTCTCTATTAATTAATCCCAGATTAACAAAGTGCGAGTCATACGTCATCGGTGAATCTTCGGGAAGTGACCCATGAGATCCTCGGATATGTTGGCAGTAAATCGGGTCGTCGGACTATCCGAACAAATAAGCAACTAGTACTACGTTTGTACCGATTTACAAGACAAGGTTGGCTTCTAGCAAAGCGCCATGCCTACCCAATTCTCCAGAAATATCATTACAGGAATATAGCAATTTATATCAGGCGTAGTATACGTAGTATTGCCTATTTCGATCAAGTATCGGAAGTCACGTGCTAGGCCTGGGACTGGAATTGTGTCTGCCCCGTACGAAACACAGGTCGAATGTCTTGTAACTAGTCTCTATATCGGATAAACATGACCTTGTCATTTTATCCCGCTGACTGCAGTACATAAGAGTATTAGTACCGTATCCTACGTGACATCATCTCCACTATGACCGGAGTGATACTTCCGTCTTGACATCACACCCAACACACTACGATTCTCAATATACCCAACAGAGGCGTACATAGAACCTGTTAAAGCCCTGGACGACCAAAACCAAAGCATATTGATTGTCGCAAGTATTAGCAGTGCAAGTCTCAGGTTAAGACCAAATACACCTACCCTGATTTCGGACTTCCATAGACACATAGCCATACTACCAATGGAATTCCGAAGGGGTCTATCCAGAGCGAAGCTGTTTCCCGTACCATCGGTAAACACAACCTCCTATTACACTTGCATGAGTAACCTATACCCAAATATATGAGAACTATGCCGTTATGCCCTCACAACACGCACAAGTGTAATACTAGTCTGTTACGCATTATCGATGTCCAATCTCGATAATACTCTGACTAGGGATATTTAATGATTTATCCTTCGTGGATTGATACTGTCTCATATCATCTCAATCCAGGGACAAATCATAAGGACCTCATATCATTTATACATCTTTGTGATCTAATCACAATTGATAAGAGAGCAATCTCCTTTGTCACATAGTTAATTTGTACAACAACACCATGATCTGTACAAATAGTGACGCTATGGGTCATAATTGTCCAACACACACATATTCGGATAGTCTGACGACCAAATGTACTGCCAACATATACATGGATCTCATGGGTCGCTTCCCGAAGATTCACCGATGACGTATGACTCGAACATAATTAATCTGGGATTAATTAGAAGAGATAGAGATTTAATCTAGGATTAATTACTGAAAGATTTTATCTGGGATAAAATTCTATTTGAAGAGAGAGAACGATTAATTCGGAATTAATCGATAAAATAAAATATTCGATATATTAAATGAAATTAGATTTCATAATTAAATTAAAATTGGATTTTAATTCGGACGAACGAATTAATTTAGAATTAATTCGTGAGCGACATTAATATTAATTTTGCTAGGCATAATTATTTAATTAAATTTGATTTAATTACATCGCAACGGAAAATTCGTTAATTCGGAATAACAAACCCGAGCCTGGGATGTGTTTGCGGGCCCACTCTGATTTTGAATCAAGTGGGGCCCACATCAAGTCACATCATTAGTCACCTTTTTATGATGGAAGTCACATCAACTTTGAGTGATGTGAGTTAAGTCACTTTTGGTGATGGAGGTGGTTGAGAGCATTAAATGAATTTTTGGCTCTCAACACTTTTGTTTTGGTTTTGAATAAACCATATACAATTTTTGGTATTTGATTTTCTAATTGTTTTAGAAACAAAACACAAGACAAAAAACAAACCAACTCTCCTTTCAAACTATCTCAATGCCGTGAAACCCCTAAGGCAAAATGAAGATTTTTGTTGCAATTTTTCTTCCAAAGCTAGCAGTTAAAGTTCATACTAAGGTGATAGGGAAACCTTCCCATTGAGTTTGGAATCTGAAATCACTCGAGCTTGCAGCTCAACTTATTCAAAGAAAGCTTGGAGCATTTCAAAGAAGCATTGTAAGTATATTTTCGCTATACTTCTTTCTGTTGGAGTTTTCTAGGTCAAACCAAGATCATATTAAGCTATGAAAAGTGCGAATACATCAAAGTAAAGTTGCGGAATACTCATTTTGATCGACTTTTGCGATGCGAAGAACAACAAAAATTTTCTGCTCCAAGCTTCTCTTCTTTGTTTGTTTCGGCCAAGGTCCCCTTGTTGGATATTCAAGCTCCAAGCTTTGAGAATGATTCCATGCTCAAGGGTTTTTTTCCCTATCACCTTTGAATGACCCTTTGATGTGCTAGCAATGGAGAAAATTGCAACAAAATTCCTTTTTACTTCTCCTTGGTGCTCTCGGCATCAGAAGAAAATGGGAGAGAAAAATTGGGTTCAAAACCGTGTATAGAGAGAGAGAGGGAGATGAGTTTTATGACTTAATTTTGTATTCCAAAAACAAAATTAGATATACCAAACTCAATTTCGTAAATGTCATAAATTTCACCTACTTGGAGTGTAAAATAAGCTATCATCATTCTCACCAAAACCCATCACCAAAAGTAACTAAAGTGACTAGTGATGTGACAAGTGATGTGACATGTGGGCCCCACTTGATTCCAAATGCGAGTAGGCCGCAAACACTCCCGGGCTAAGGTTTGCTAATTCATAATTAACGAATTTTCCGTTGCGACGTAATTAAATCAAATTTAATTAAAAAATTATGCCTAGTAAAATTATTATTCACGTCGCTAGCGAATTAATTCTAAATTAACTCGTTTGCCCGAATTAAAATCTAATTTTAATTCTGCGTCGAAATCTAATTTCGTATAATATATCGAATATATTTTTATCGATTAATTCCAAATTAATCGTTCTCTCTCTCTTAAATAGTATTTTATCCCAGATAAAATATCTTCGTAATTAATCCCAGATTAATTTTCTCTCTCTACTAATTAATCCCAGATTAATTATGTGCGAGTCATACGTCATCGGTGAATCTTCAGGAAGCGACCCATGAGATCCCCGAATATGTTGGCAGTAAATCCGGTCGTCGGACTATCCGAACACGTACGTACCTAGTACTACGTTTTTACCGATTTACAAGAAATGGTTGGCTTCTAGCAAAGCACCGTGCCTACCCAATTCTCCAGAAATATTCTTAAAGGAATATGTAATCTGTATCAGGCGTAGTATACATAATATTGCGTATTGCGATCCAGTATCGGATGTCACATGCTAGGCCTCGGGCTGGAATTGTGTCTGCCCCGTACGAAGCACATATCGGATCTCTGGTAACTAGTCTCTATAATCGGATAATCATGATCTAGTTATATTATCCCGATGACTGCAGTACTAAAGAGTACTAGTTCCGTATCCTGCGTGATCATCGTCTCCATATGACTGGAGTGATACTTCCATCTTGACATCACACCCAATACACTACGATTCTCAATATACCCAGAAGAGGCGTACATAGAACCTGTTAAAGCCCTGGACGACCAAAACCAAAGTATATTGATTGTCGCAAGTATTAGCGGTGCAAGTCTCAGGTTAAGACCAAATACACCTACCCTGATTCAGACTTCCATAGACACATAGTCATACTACCAATGGAATTCCGAGGGGTCTATCCAGAGCGAAGCTGTTTCCGTACAATCGGTAAACACATCCTCCTATTACACTTGCATGAGTATCCAATACCCAAATATATGAGAACTATGCTGTTATGCTCCCATAACGCGCACAAGTGCAATACTAATCTATTCCGCATTATCGATGTCCAATCTTGATAATACTACGACTAGGGATGGTGTAATGATTAAACCTTCATGGACTGATACTGTCTCATATCTTATCAATCCGGAACTAATCATATGGACTTTTATAATTTATATATCCCGGTAATCTAATTACAAATGATAAAAGAGCAATTTCCTTTGTCACATAGTTAATTTGTACAACAACACCATGTTCTGTACAAATAGTGATGCTATGGGTCATAATTGTCCAACAATCTCCCACTTGGCTTATAGCCAATCACTCAAGTGTCCTACACCTGAACTATGTACGGTTCGCTCAAACTTCTGCTGAGAAACAGCTTTCGTCAGCGGATTTGCAAAGTTATCATCTGATGCGATTTATTCGATCATCACATCGCCACGATGTATGATCCGAACGAATCAGATGAATAGTTGAAGTATATACTTCGATCGTTGATGAGACCATTAATTCTTTAGCCTGTGCTGTAGCCTAGCTCAGCTAATAGAACTATTCCTAATCTAATTAGGATTATAAATATCCAAAGTGTTTCTATTGCTGCCTCAGCTGCAGCAATATTCCGCTTTTGTTGTTTATTCGGCAACGGTATCTTGCTTGAAGATTTCCAGCTCATTGTTCCGTTATTCAAACTATATAGTACCTTTATAACGATCTATAGTCGTTTTTTTTGGTTTGGAAACTTGCAACAGTGAACCCAGTCACTTTAATTTCTCATTCTCCATAGGTTAAGAAAGCATCCTTAGTTCATCTAAGATACTTAAGGATGTTCTGAACATCAATCCAGTGACTATCACTTGGATTAGCCTGATTGTGACTCCATATGCTCAAAGCATATGAGACACCAGGTCGCGTACATATCTTCCAATGTACGAGTTCTCGGAGAGTGCCAACAACTTTTAGATCTATCCCAATAGATCTTTATTCATAGAATAAAGGTTGTTTCTCCCAAGAATTCCACAGAGAATTTTCATGAAAGCCAAGCTTTCACCGATTGTAATATGGGAATGTCATTACCAAGAAATGATATATCATCATTATTTAGGACAATCATTGTCAGTGCTCTCCCACTAACCTTCTTATATACACAAGAATAATTTTCATTTTGAATTAAATCATATACCATTATGATTGTATCAAAACGCTGATTCCAAGAACGCAATGCTTGTTTCAATCCATAAATGGATCGAATTAACTTGCAAACCTTGTTTTCTTGTTTAAGTACGACAAAATCGTTAGGATGTTGTAAACATCCTCCAAAAGGTTTCCGTTTAAGGAAAGCGATTTTGACGCTCAGCTGCCATATTTCATAAATGAAACATGCAACATTAGCAAGCATTGTCCATTTGGATTTTAACCATGGCAACGAGTAAAAAGTTTCGTCGTAATCGACACAATGTTGATAACGATACCTTTTCTCTACAAGCCTAGCTTAGTAAGTTGGTATGTTGCCATTCATGTATGTCTTCCTTGAAGACTAATATTGTACCAATAGGCACAATGCCTTCCGGTACAGCAACCAGTGTCCAAACTTGGTTGGTATACATGGAATCCATTTCGGATTTCATGACACTTTGCCATGAAAGGATTCGATACCTTGTATCACTTCCTCATACGTAGTCGGTTTGTCTTCCTCAATAAGATTGACATCTTCATGAGGTGAGATCAGAAACCCATACCTCCTAGGTTTTTTTCTGACTCTCTCCGACTTACGTGGTTCTTGTGTATTCGAAGATTATTGGTACAGTTTCATCCCTGATGAACTATTTGTGTTCCATTAAGGAATCGGTGCCTGGAACCGTATTACTCCGATTTTCATCGAGTTTTACTTTCCTCCCACTTACCACTGCATATAGGTATTCCTCTTAGGAAAACCGCATGGCGAGCAACAATTACATTGTTCTCTTGTGAGTTGTATAAGTACTATACTTTGGTTTCCCTAGGATAACCTACAATTAGGCACTTATCCGATTTGGGTTCTAGTTTGGTATCATCAAACATATGCCCAGCATTCCCAAATCTTCATGAATGAGAAAACCTGGTTTCTTTCCTGTTCATATCTAATATGAAATATGTCAAATAAATTTTTATGGAACCTTATTCAAAATAAGTATTGCACTGTTTAATGCGTATCCTTAGAAGGAAAATGGTAGCTCAGAGCGACTCATGATTAACCTTATTATGTCCAACAAGGTTCGGTTTCTCCGTTTGGACACACCGCTCAATTGAGGTGTTCCAGGAGGACTCCACATTGAAAGAATACTATACTCTTTCAAGTAGTCGAGAAACTTATTGCTTAAGTATTTTCCATTACGGTCTAATCGTGACGGTTTTAATATTTTAGCCGATCTGTCTGTCTAATTCGTGTCGAAACTCTTTGAATTTATCAAAAGTTTCTGATTTATGTTTCACAAAAAACAGATAACCATAACGCGCTGCCACATCCGTAAAGGTTACGAAGTGTTCATATCCACCTCTAGCCTAGCTAGATATGGGCCCACTTACGTCACTATGAACGAGGGTTAACAGATCGGTGGCACTTGTACTTTTACCAAGTAAAAGGTGTTTTAGGCACTTTGCCTAATAAACTAGATTCGTAGACATTATTTGAATAGAATCAAATCCGTCCTAGTATCCACTCTTCAAAAGTGTGGATATACGAGTCTTGTTTAATGTGTCCCAGACAACAATGCCACAAATAAGTCTCATCTGATTAAATCAGTTTGAGCTATTTGTTTGTCATGTTATACGTTTGAGATTCATTTATATTCAAAAAATAAATACTTTTATTCACATCTAATGTTTTTATCTCAATATCATCTTTATAAAATGAAACACTTTAGTGTTCTAGAATATAAAGGTATACCCGCAACGAGTTATAATATGATATAGAGATAATTGTTTCTAGTCAAACTAGGTACATTATAACAGTATCCTAATTTAAGTACATACCCGAAGGGTAGTTCCTAAACTTAGGATTATATGGTTAAAACAGCGACTCTCGTCCTGTTTCTGATTCGTAGGTAAATCTCAACTGAAGTCAGTCTCCTGCTAATCAGCAGATCCCGCACATCAGTACATATTTATGTACCACACTCTAGTATCAAAAATCCAATTTTGAAACTAATAGTGAACATGTTTATGACAAACATACTTGAAGCCGGAGCCTTGCCCCGCTTCACTTCCTTTATGTCTGCCTTGTCCATACGGCAATCAAGCTTCCAGTGACCCCATTTGCCACAGTTTAGGCAGACATCTTGGGATATGTCCTTTTTCTTCCCAGAAGACATTGATAATTTTGCCTTTGCCACTTTTAGAAGCTCTGGCTCTGCCTCCTAGAGCATAGCCATCAACTCTCCAAGAGTTTACTCTTGGTTCATAATGAACCTGCCCTAGCTTTTGGGTAGAGACTATATGATCAAATCTTTGGTAGTATCGGCCACGTAGGTAATGCCCAACTAACCTAGTTGATCGATGTCAGCAATCATCTGCGACACCTAGTGCTCGACAGATGTACCCTCTGACATATGTGAGCAAAAGAGCTTCTTTTGCAATTCGTACTTCTAAGATCTAAGAATAAATCTATAAAGATCTTTAATTTCAACATCATGTTATAATGATCTAATCCTTAATTCTGACGATGGAATTAAAGAGTCATTGCAGTAAGCATAACAGATTGAGCATTGAAGTTATCATTACCATGAGTCTTCCAAAACTCATGCTCCACTATTCGCTCAACTCCGCGCTTAGGCCCGAGAGGTTGTTCTATCAAATAGAATAACTTCTCAGTTCCTAGGACTATCCTGAGGTTTTATTCCCAATCTGAAAATTGGAGCCGTTTAAAGACATTTTCTCCCAGGATTATGTTTTAAACGCTAATCTTTCAGTTATCTTGATTCCAATAGTCTAACTATCCAATCAACGATTTCAGGTACTATTGAATATAATGATTACTATAGTCTAACTATATAATCAACTATAATTTGATTGGTTAAATTCAAATTTATTGATTATTATAATCCAATTATATAATCAACTATAAATTGAAGTAGTTTGAATATAGTCCAACTGTTTAATTTAAAACAACGATTAAATATTTGTCTAAATAATATATTTATTAATTGACAAAAAATTGAAATGAGCGCGCATTGGCAAGTATCTAAAAGAAATTGCAAATTTAATACTTGCCTCCCACTATTTTTCGGCGAGCCTCTAACCCTCTGTTGAGTACTCGGGAACCTTGTTTCCTAGTGGGCTAGGATCCCGTTAAATAACACACAACCTTGACTTTGGCCAACAAATTGTATGATATTTAACTAGGTAGATCTCTAAGATCAATTGGATCTCATCCAATTCCTAGATCCAGTAGGTGGACATCCAATTCCGAAACATATATCTTATATATGCCAATATATCCAATATATTGCCTAACCTTTTTCCTCTGAATCAACTAAGCCTTGACTTTGGCACAACAAACTTAATGATTCCAGTTAAGCGGGACCCATTAACCTTGGAAAGCTTCGTAATCGATGTCGATGGACAAGAAGTGATCTTGACTTTGGCCAACAAATCACAACTTGGACAAGACATGCGATATGGAACAAAGCCTTCATGATTCAAACACATCCGCGATGAACAAAGGTCTTGACTTTGGCCAACAAACCAGTGCCAATCTTGGATTTTGAGAATGAATCATTTAATGGAAGGAAAAACGCTTAATATTTGTTGAGGGTTTTTTCGCGTAATTGGCAACCAATTAATTATCTTTGATTAGGTCTCATCATACACCATTAAGAATGCATTCTAAAATCATAATAAGGCACAATTAATAAATTAATAATGATATACGGATGGATATTAAAACAACTTGTTCCTAGAATAAATCTCTCATTTTCCTCTCTCCCGCTAGCACAAATCTTACTTCTTACCCAATTACATAACACTTCTAAATAAACCTCATTTACATTGAGGGGAATAGGTGAGAAGAAAATACAAAGAATCAAGAGGTAATAGGCTGGACACGCAGGTCTAATTTAATAAATTCTAAATTTATTACAACAAATTCCAAAATTGCCCTCACCCATCTAATATCCATCTGATATACATTATTCATACATCACATCCATGTATTCATACAAAGCATATTATCAATCAATCTAATCCAATTAATTAGTCTGAAATTAATGAGCATCCAATGTTCAAACAACGATTTGATTTGCGCGAGTCCAACTCATTTTAAGAATAAGTACTCAAAGTACGAATTCTTGAATTATATCAAACTACAATATTAAATCCAATTTAATTTATATTCAATACTAATTCTAAATTAAATAATTACACTTTATTAATAAGCCTTTGCGACTTAGATTCTAAATCTAATCTTTACGGGTCTCAAAGCCCAATTAACATCCAATGTCAATTTAATTAAAGTCCAATGGGCTTTCAATTAATTTATTAGGCATGGACTTTGGCAACCAAAGCCCAATAAGGAATCACCCTTTTACCAAAAATCATTTTAGGCCTATTACGCCCAATTAAAATATTAAAGGCCCAATTTATTATATTTGGACTTTATGGAAATGGTTTTAGGCCCAATTGGATCCAACCAATTAACCTAAACCAAACTTGGCCCAACCAAGCCCATTAAGCCCAAATACAATTTTAAAAAAGCCCAATTCCAAATTTAGCCCAACTAATTAAATTACAAAATTCCAAATTTCACAATTCAATTAACTAAAGTGTATAAGCCATAATTAATTACTTAAATCAACATTTCCAAAATACCAATTTACATAATTAATCATGCTTACTTATTATCAATTCATGTCCAACACAATTGAAGCAAAATCAATCCCAATTCATGCTTTGAAGCTCACGGCAATTTAGGGTTTTAAATCCGATTTCGATTTTAATCCAATTAAATCCTAAATCAATTTATCCCAAGTCTTTCAACTCATCCAATGATCAAAAAACAAGAATCACCATGACTTTAGGGCACTTCAACTTTTGTCCAAGCCTCAAATTTGGAGAAAAATTAATCCAATTCAATTTTCATCAAATTGATCATGCATAACTCTAAGTTATCATCATTCAAGCATATTCAAACAATCAATTTCATCAAATCATGCTCAAATAAATTTTACCCAAATTTTACCCTAAATCCAATTTCATGCTTAATCAAGGCTCTTGATACCATTGTTGAGGGTTTTTTCTAGGTCAAACCAAGATCATATTAAGCTATGAAAAGTGCTAATACATCAAAGTAAAGTTGTGGAATACTCACTTTGATCGGCTTTTGCGATGCGAAGAACAACAAAAAATTTATGCTCCAAGCTTCTCTTATTTGTATGTTTCGGCCAAGGTCCCCTTGTTGGATCTTCAAGCTCCAAGCTTTGTGAATGATTCCATGCTCAAGGGTTTGTTTCCCTATCACCTTTGAATGACCCTTTGATGTGTTAGCAATGGAGAAAATCGCAACAAAATTCCCCTTTACTTCTCCTTGGTGCTCTCGACATTAGAAGAAAATGGGAGAGAAAAATTGGGTTCAAAACAGTGTATAGAGAGAGAGAGGGAGATGAGTTTTGTTCACTTAATTTTGTATTCCAAAAACAAAATTAGATATACCAAAATCAATTTCGTACATGTCATAAATCTCACCTACTTGGAGTGTAAAATAAGCTATCATCATTCTCACCAAAACCCATCACCAAAAGCAACTAAAGTGATAAGTGATGTGACAACTGATGTGACATGTGGGCCCCACTTGATTCAAAATGCGAGTGGGCCCGAAAACACTCCCGGGCTCGGGTTCGCTAATTCCGAATCAACGAATTTTCCATTGCGATGTAATTAAATCATATTTAATTAAATAATTATGCATAGTAAAATTACTATTCACGTCGCTAGCGAATTAATTCTAAATTAACTCGTTCGCCCGAATTAAATCCAATTTTAATTCCGAGTCGAAATCTAATTTCGTATAATATATCGAATATATTATTTTATCGATTAATTCCAAATTAATCGTTCTCTCTCTCTTTAAATAGTATTTTATCCCAGATAAAATATCTCCGTAATTAATCCCAGATTAATTTTCTCTCTCTACTAATTAATCCCAGATTAATTATGTGCGAGTCATACGTCATCGGTGAATCTTCAAGAAGTGACCCATGAGATCCCCGGATATGTTGGTAGTAAATCCGGTCGTCAGACTATCCGAACACGTACGTACCTAGTACTACGTTTTTACCGATTTACAAGACATGGTTGGCTTCTAGCAAAGCACCGTGCCTACCCAATTCTCCAGAAATATTCTTAAAGGAATATGTAATCTGTATCAGGCGTAGTATACATAGTATTGCGATCCAGTATCGGATGTCACATGCTAGGCCTGGGGCTGGAATTGTGTCTGCCCCGTACGAAGCACATATCGGATCTCTGGTAACTAGTCTCTATAATCAGATAATCATGACCTAGTCATATTATCCCGATGACTGCAGTACTAAAGAGTACTAGTTTCGTATCCTGCGTGATCATCATCTTCATATGACTGGAGTGGTACCTCCATCTTGACATCACACCCAATACACTACGATTCTCAATATACCCAGAAGAGGCGTACACATAACCTATTAAAACCCTGGATGACCAAAACCAAAGTATATTGATTGTCGCAAGTATTAGCAGTGCAAGTCTTAGGTTAAGACCAAATACACTTACCCTGATTCGGACTTCCATAGACACATAATCATACTACCAATGGAATTCCGAGGGGTCTATCCAGAGCGAAGCTGTTTCCGTACCATCGGTAAACACAACCTTATATTACACTTGCATGAGTATCCAATACCCAAATATATGAGAACTATGCCGTTATGCTCCCATAACCCGCACAAGTGCAATACTAGTCTATTTCGCATTATCGATGTCCAATCTCGATAATACTACGACTAGGGATGTTTTAATGATTAAACCTTCATGGACTGATACTATCTCATATCTTATCAATCCGGAACTAATCATATGGACTTTTATCATTTATATATCCCGGTAATCTAATTACAAATGATAAAAGAGCAATTTCTTTTGTCATATAGTTAATTTGTACAATAACACCATGTTCTGTACAAATAGTGATGCTATTGGTCATAATTGTCCAACACTTTCCGTATTCACATGTTTTTCATGCTATTTAGATCTTGGTTGGTTCCTTAGAGACCAACAATGGTATCATGATCCTATTTAAGCATGAAATGAATTTAGGGTTTATAATCTTGATTTGGATATTTTTGATATGAGCATGATTTAATCAAATTGTTTGCTTGATTATGCTTATATATTGATGACTTAGAGTTATGTATGATCAATTTTATGATAAATTAATTGGATTAATTTTCCCCAAATTAATAGGCTTGGCCAAATGGACATGAACCCTAATGTCATGGTGATTTTGATTTTTGGACCATTGGATGAGTTTAAAATGATTGGATAAATTGATTTTTGATTTAATTGGATTGAAATCAAAATTAATGAAGAAAAATCCATATTGTCGTGAGCCTAATGAGCATGTTGGGATTGATTTTGCTTCAATAATATTGGACATGTATTGAAAATAATAAAGCATGATTAATTATGTAAATTGATATTTTGGTATTTTGGAAATGTTAATTTGAATAATTAATTATGGCTATACACTTAAATTAAATAAATTGTGGTATTTGGAATATTGGAATTTAATTAATTAGGCTTAATTTGGAATTGGGCTAAAATTGTTGTATTTGGGCCTAATGGGCTTGGTTGGGCCAAGTTGGTTTAAGACAATTGGATTGGATCCAAATTGGGCCTAAACCATTCCATTAAGTCCAAATATAATAAATTGGCCTTTTAAAATTTAATTGGGCCTAATGGGCGAAAATTAATTTTGTGGCAAAGGGTGATTCCTTATTGGGCTTTGGTTGCCAAAGTCCATGCCTTAAGAAATTAATTGAAAGCCCATTGGACTTTAATTAATTGTCATTGGATGTTAATTGGGCTTTGAGACCCATTAAGATTAGATTTAGAATCTAAGTCGTAAAGGCACATTAAAAGTGTAATTATTTAATTTAGAATTAGATAAAGAATTAGTATTGAATACAAATTAAATTGGATTTAAAATTGGATTTTTGATTCTGGTTGTGGTACTCATATATGTACTGATGTGCAGGATCTGCGGATTAGCAGGAGACTGGCCTCAGGAGAGATAGACCTTCGCGTTGGAAATGGGACTTGAGTCGCCGTTTTGGCCGTTGGGACTTATATTTTGGAACTGCCCTCGGGTCATGTACTTAATCTTTCAGACTGTTATTATATACCTAGTTTGACTAGGAATATTATATTTGTATCTTTATTGGCCCAATGTCGCTATACTTTTGTTTTTAGAAACACTGGGTGTTTTATATATATAAATGATATGGAGATATGTAGTGCTAATGTGAATAATGGTCTTTATATTTTGAATATAAATCAATCTCAAGCATATAATGTAAGAAACAAAAGGCTTAAATTAAGTAACAAAGATGAAACTTATATATGGCATTGTCGTTTGAGACATATTAACAAGACTCGCATATCCACACGTTCGAAAAGTGGGTACTTGGACGGATTTGATCCAAATTCATATGACGTTTGCAAATCTTGTCTATTAGGCAAAATGCCTAGAACACCTTTTAGGGGTAAATGTGCACATGCCACCGAACTGTTAGCCCTCGTTCATAGTGACGTTTGTGGGCCCATGTCTAGCCAGGCTAGAGGTGGATATGAATACTTCGTAACCTTTACGGATGATGCATCGCGTTATGGTTATGTGTATCTTATGAGACAAAATTTGGAAACCCTTGAGAAATTCAAAGAGTTTTGACTTGAAATTGAAAAACAGACCGGAATAAGTATTAAAATATTACGGTCGGATGGTGGAGAATACTTAAGTAATGAGTTTCTTGATTACTTGAAAGAATATGGTATTCTTTTATAGTGGACTCCTCCCGGAACACCGTAATTAAATGGTGTGTCCGAACGGAGAAACCGAACTTTGTTAGACATGGTAAGGTCGATGATGAGTCACACAGAGCTACATATTTCCTTCTGGGGATATGCATTGAACAGTGCAATACTTATTTTGAATAAGGTTCCGTCAAAGTCTGTTCAACAGACTCCGTATGAGATATGGACATGAAAGAAACCAGGTTTCTTATTCATGAAGATTTGGGGATGCTGGGCATACGTTAAACGTTTGGATGGTACCAAACTTGAACCCAAATCGGATAAGTGTTTATTTGTAGGATATCCTATGGAAACCAAAGGATATTACTTCTGCAACCCACAAGAGAACAAAATATTTGTTGCTTTACATGCGGTTTTCCTTGAGAAGGAATTCCTAAATGCAGTGGTTAGTAGGAGGAAAGTAGAACTCGATGAAAGTCGAAGTGATACTGTTCCTGGCACAGAATCCTTAACGGAACATGAACAGTTCATCAGGGATGAGATTGTACCACAATCTTCGATTACACAAGAACTGCGTAGATCGGAGAGAGTCAAAAAACAACCTGAGAGGTATGGGTTTCTGATCTCACCTCATGTGGATATTAATCTTATTGAGGAAGACAAACCAGCTACGTATGAGGAAGCGATACAAGGTATCGACTCCGGTTTTTGGCAAGATGCCATGAAATCCGAAATGGATTCCATGTACACCAACCAATTTTGGACACTAGTTGATGCACCAGAAAGCATAAAGCCTATTGGTTGCAAATGGGTCTTCAAGAGGAAGATCGACATGGATGGTAGCATACAAACGTATAAAGCTAGGCTTGTAGCGAAAGGGTATCGTCAACGACATGATGTCGATTACAATGAAACTTTTTCACCTGTTGGCATGATTAAATCCATTCGGATAATGCTTGCTATTGCTTCATATTTCGACTACGAGATATGACAGATGGACGTCAAAACCGCTTTCCTTAACGAAAACCTTTTGGAGGATGTTTATATGCAACAGCCTGACGTTTTTGTCGTACTAAAATATGCAAACAAGATTTGCAAGTTAAATCGATCCATTTATAGATTGAAGCAAGCATCGTGTTCTTGGAACCAACGTTTTGATGAGATCATAAAAGAATATGATTTCGTTCAAAACGAGGACGATCCTTGTGTATATAAGAAGGTTAGTGGGAGTGCACTGACATTCATTATCCTTTACGTTGATGATGTATTGCTTATTGGCAATGACATTCCCATGTTACAATCGGTGAAAGCTTGGCTTTCATTAAAATTATCCATGAAAGATCTGGGAGAAGCAGCTTTTATTCTAGGAATAAAGATCTACCGGGATAGATCTAGAAAGCTGTTTGGACTCTCCCAGAGTACGTACATTGACAAAGTGTTGAAGAGATTAAACATGGAACAGTCTAAGAGGGGACTGTTACCAGTGTCACATGGCGTCACTCTATCTAAGGACATGTATCCTAAAACTCAAGATGATAGAGACAACATGAGTCGGATCCCGTTAGCTTCGGCAGTCGGATCGATCATGTATGCCATGATATGTACGCGACCTGATGTCTCCTATGCTTTGAGCATGTGTAGTCGCTATCAGACCGATTGACCAAGCGTAATCACACGCGTATAACGCAAACGCACGTATCGTTCAAGTAGTATAAAAAGTATCGATCCCACGAGGACTTAATACCTAATCTATTAATTTTATGAGGTAAAATGATTACTAGTATCTAACAGGTTGATTGATTGATTTGAAATGGTGATGATTCTAAATTTAAAAACAAGTAAACAAAATTGCACGAAAGTAGGTTTAGAAAATTCAATATTAAGAAACTATCTAGGGTTGTGAATCTTCCAATATCATTTTAAAGATGAAGTGGTTATTTCTTGTTTGTGTAATATATCGGTTTACTAACCTGGAACACTAAATTATGCGAAAGCCTCTGTCGATGGTCAGACGCAAATACCCAGTATAACCCAATTGAACCATATGTCTATGTCAACCAAATTACCTGGATTCATTAAGTTTAAGTTCCAATTATGGCTACCCCCGCCCGACAGGTATATGTCTATCCTATAAGGAAATCTATTAAAGGGTTATCTATCCTCAAGGAAGATCGTGGGCTATTAAGTCTAAGGCTGAAACCTAAAATTCCTTTGTCAAGTTTATTTTAGATTTACCAGATCAATCTTATTAGTGGCCAATTAACAAGATGCATTAAGCTTAAGACTTAATAAGTAAACCTTTAAATTACCCAAACTATAAAATAACCCATTATAAACCAGTGATATTAGAATTCATCACAACCCTAGATAACTAACTTAGTTACGACACATAACTAGGGCTAGTAAGAACTTAAATAAAATAAAAGACATAAAGTAAAATGCTGAAAAGTAAATTGCTGAAAAGTAAATGACGGAAAGTAAATGCTGAAATTAAATACTGAAAAGTAAATGTTGAAAGTAAATTGCTGAAAAGTAAATAAAATAAAAGTACAATAAAAGAAAATGTTGAGGTAAAAGGGTCCACTTTTATTACTTCTATTTTAGATATCTCCCTTATTATAATATATTAACTTTGCATGATAATTACCAACCAGCCATATAGGCGGTATCCAGATTAAATCAAATTAATAATTAATTACCAACCGACCAATCAGGCGGTATCCAGTTTAGTCAGGTTAAAACCAATTTAAATAATTACCAACCGACCAATATGACGGTATCCTCGTTAAGTCAGGTTTTAACTAGTTTATATATTATAATTAAGGGAGATTAATCTAAAATTAGTAATAAAAGTTATACCTTTTACCCCAGCAAAGGGGAGTTACCTCCTCATTACTGAAAAGTAAAAACTGAAAATTAAAGAAAGAAAAGTACTGTGCGTGAAATTAAATTGCGGAAAGTAAAAACTGAAAAGTAAAGAAAAGAAAGTGCGAAAGTGGAAATTAATTACTGAAAGCTGTAAATAAACAAACAAGATACAATCTTTTTAGTATTCTTAAGGAATTCCTTAGAAGAAAGTATGAATTTAAAAATGAAATGGTTTGGTATTTATAGGCAAAATTTTGCCTCCATCAAATCATCCATCAAATGCTCTACCTAATCCATTATTAATTGCTCCACTAATTGCTCCACCAAATCTATTATTATTTGCTCTACTAATTTCTATCATGTTTGGTGGTGATTTGATAATTTTTATTATTTATTTATTTTTTTATAAATTTATTTTTTTTTCTTTGAAAATGACTTTAATAATTACACACAACACACTTCTGGATGTTTCATCAATTTCGGTCATGAAATATCCAGAATTCGAAAATAGTTAAAGCTTTAAAGTTGTAGATCTCTGAGTCTTCTTTAATTTTCCACTTGAATCGGCTCAATCGGATATCGGATGAGAAAATTATGGCCAAAATACCAAACTTGCAGAAAATTGGAATTTCCAAAACTACACTTCGTTAAAACGCACTTTCAACTTTCCAATCTCCAAAATTAATATGTCAAGTCCAATATTTGCCCTTATTTGACCCATATTTCGTCCTAAATGATTTCATTGAGTCCCAATATTATTTTATCTGCAAAATAAACTAAAACATATCAAAACGTTCATCAAACCCGAGAAACTAAACAAAATATTAAGTAAAATGGGCGGTAAATATTGATATATTTTCCGCTCATCACACCCCAAAACCTAACATTTTGCTAGTCCTCGAGCAAAACAACAAAATAAAATACAAGAAACAATTAAAATTAAACTAAGCCACTTTCGTAGGGATCACGGTTGCATTTACCGTATGCAACAAGCCTTTAAACCCCTAGGTGTCCATAGTGGACGAGTTGTAGTCTCGTGAGGGTTTACAGCGACGATACCCACAAACGTCTTATAAAAGTAAAAAGATAGTAAAAATAATGCACACAAAAGCAAAAAGACAAGAGAAAATAAAATAAAAAAGTTAGTTACTAAACTGGTGGAACTTCTTACCTAAGTCAATAATTGTTTTGTTTCTTTCTAAATTACCGAATAAGTAAATTCTCTGATTATTTTTACCATTCTCCATATACACAGCCAACAAAATATTAATCAACTCATTTTGCCCACAATAGTCACAAGTACAGTTGAAAAGAGAGTAATATTTTTGTCCTAAAGTTATATCAGAATTCACACATATTTTTAAGCAATGGAATAAATTTTTTTTTTTATTTTTTTGATTTTTTTCTTGATTTTTTATTTATTTATATATAATATCTTCCATCTATGTAGCGGGTGTTGGGTCGGTGGCTCCCAAACCAGTTGGCTTTAGGGCACCAGGTGTTAAGACACCCCTACGAACTTATTTACTCAGACTTCACATATATATATTTTTGCAACATCCTTGATCCATGTAGCGAGCTTTGGGCCAGTGACTCCCAAACCAGTTGGCTTTAGGGCACTAGGTGTTAAAACACCCCTACAGACTTAATAACTCGGATCTCAGAAGTTTTTTTTTTACTCCATCGCTTTTTATAGATGCTTCCTCCAATTAAACTAGAGCACTGAATATTTCAAACTTTTCAATTACAGCTCATGTTTGTATGTTACCATTTATGCTGATTATACCTGTCAACTGAGCATATGAAGATTCATTTTAGTCAGTTTTATGGAGAATTCACAAATTAAATAATTTAAAAGGAAATAAACAAAAATTAACTTGTTCCGAAATAGGTTGAGATACATCTCAGGCATGGAAATTCCTTACACAGCTATCTCACACCAATTTCACTTGATTAATCAAATAAAAACACAAAAATACAAAATATTTTTTTTGGTTTTTTCGAAAAATTTTGACTAAAAATAAAACAATAAAAATAAGATACAATTTAACTATTCTCCTCCCCTAAACCTAAATGAGACATTGTCCCCAATGTCTTAAACAGTAGAAGAAGAGTTTAGAAAACCGTACCTGGTTAGCTGAAATTCTACATCTAAATGAAAAGTTAAGGGTTAAGATCCAGATTTATCCGACGCCTCTTACCACAATCATTATCGGACCAGTTTATCTTGGAAAGAATGGGGTCAATTTGTTGTTCATCGGCTAAGATTTGGTCAATTAGATCCGGAGCAGTTCTGGCACTGAAGAGGAGTTCTTTTAAAGGTTTTGACACGAACCCATTTCTCCGGGCATCATCAAGAAACACACAAAGAAAATCATAAAATCCTTCAACGTTGTACAGTCCAAGCGGTTTCTGGTGTATGTTCAGGTTCGCCCAAGATAACACTGTAAAAATTTCCTCCAATGTACCCAAGCCACCTGGCAAAGCAATAAAAGCATCAGCACGGTTAATCATTTCTACCAATCGTTCAGACATACCTGGGACGATCAGTTCCTCTCCGTTTGATGGTCCAATAAGATTTGCTTCTACCAAGGGTTTTGGGATGATTCCCAAAACGTGACTGCCTCCCTCCAGTACGGCTTTTGAAACGATCCCCATAAGTCCAAGATTGCCTCCGCCATATACTAAGTGCATATTCCTTACAGCTAAGACTCGACCCAATTCCTGTGCTACTTCTATGTATTGTGGCTTAACACCAACACTAGTACCGCAAAACACACAGATGTTTTCAACTCGTCTTCTTGAAGTGGCTTCCATGTTTTACTCTGGATGTCTTCAAAAGTACAATGATGATTGAATTTATAACACCTAAAAAGTGTGAGTAAAATAATAGCACTAGTACCTGCCAAATGACAATTATTAGTTAACAGTAAAATAAATCGTGATAGTCAAAAAGTTCTGGATTCTATCGGAGGAAATAAAAGAAAACAACAAAACAAATCACAATTATTAGGAAAAGACAAAAAGATATAATATGTACAAGAAATGTAGCGGCTTGAATGACGTCTAGGTGTCAGGGACAAGCTTCCCATCCAATTTTCTTATAAATTGGCAAACAAGGTCTTTTTGAGTCATATTCCCGAGACTTAACTGTTGTCTTTCTTTTTGGAATTGTGTATGTAATTTGCGAATGGCTATATGAACATATCCACTGGGATGTGTCTCAAGAGTCGAAGATATATCATCTAAAGACCCCTTACTCAAGCCATCCCTAATGAATTTAATTTTGTCTTCGTGATTATCAAACACCATTCCTAAATAACGACAACAAGTATTGCAATTCCAGCGTGCACATTTGTAACAAACACCCATTTTCTTAGCTCTACGTTTCTTTGCATAGGTGCTTCTTCCAAAACGAGGTAGATGTGAAATAAAAGATTCAGAAGACTCACCTGCCAATCAGACCCGTGCTTCAATTACCCAATGAATGTCATTAGGAACACCATGGATTGTTAGTAATCTCATCCGTTCCAAGCGAGCTTTGTAAACTTTCATTAGAGATTTTTGAGGGAGAGAAGGAAATTGCTTGTGAAGATTTGTGAGAGCATCTTCCATCTTGAAATGACTTAACCTGCAAAAACTAAACACACAAAAATTAAAAGACACCAAATCACAATATATACACAAATTGCTTGATTGCCTCCCAGCTAGCGCTAAGTTTAAAGTCGTCAGCTAGACGTGACTTCTCGAACGTTAGGCTGGATCTGAAAGTGTGACACTTTCTTTTTTTCGCTCAAATGATTCTCCCCAATAGTGCTTGACACGCTGACTGTTAACCTTGAATGTTTCATTGGTGTTGGGATCCAGTAACTCAACAGCTCCATATGGTAAAATCTGAGTGATCACAAAAGGACCTGACCATCTTAATTTCAACTTTCTAGTGAAAAGTTTCAACCTTGAGTTGTACAACAACACATGCTGCCTTGGTTCCAACTGTCTGTGCACTATTTTTCGGTCATGCCATTTCTTGATCTTTTCTTTGTACAATCTGGCATTCTCATAAGCCTGTAAGCGAAATTCCTCCAATTCGTTGAGTTGGTGGAGTCTTTTCTCTCCTGCAGTTTGTGGATCAAGATTCAACTTCTTCGGTGCCCATAACGCCTTGTGTTCAAGCTCAACTGGCAGATGACATGCTTTCCCAAACACCAATCGATATGGGGACATACCAATGGGTGTCTTGTAAACTGTCCGATAGGCCCATAATGTGTCATCCAGTTTTATTGAACAGTCCCTCCTTGTTGATCCAACGGTTCTTTCTATGATTCTTTTGATTTCCCTGTTTGAAATTTCAACCTGTCCATTTGACTATGGATGATAAGCAGTGGCAACCTTGTGAGTAACTCCATATTTGGATAGGAGTGCATCAAAGTATCTGTTGCAGAAATGTGAGCCACCATCACTGATAATTGCCCGAGGTGTTCCGAACCGAGTGAAAATGTTCTTTTTCAGGAATTTGATCACCACTTTTGAATCATTGGATGACAATGCAATTGCTTTGACCCATTTGGAGACGTAGTCTACAGAAACCAGGATGTACATGTTTCTGAATGATGGATCAAATGGTCCCATAAAATCAATACCCCACACATCGAAAATATCCACTTCCACAATATTTTGCAGTGGTCCTTCATTTCTCCTCGAAATATTTCCCGTTCTCTGGCACCTGTCACATTGAAGAGTACAAAGATAAGCATCTTTAAAAAGAGTGGGCCAGAACAAACCTGATTGTAGGACTTTGGCTGCTGTTTTGTTTCCGCTGAAGTGTCCGCCATATGGTGATGAATGACAATGCTGCAAAACACTGTTTACTTCCTTCTGTGGAACACAACGCCTCAGTAATTGATCAGCACAACGTTTGAACAGGTATGGCTCATCCCAGACATAGTGCTTGACTTCTTTGAAGAATTTCTTCATTTGCTGAGTTGTCCATTCCAACGGCCATTTTTCTGATACAATGAAGTTGACATAGTTAGCATACCAAGGGACATCCTACTGTTTCATGGAAAACAACTTTTCATCTGGAAAAGTTTCTTTGATTGTCAGTTTTTGCCATCTGTTTCTCCATTTTCAAGCCTCGATAGATGATCTGCCACTTGGTTCTCTGTCCCTTTCCTGTCTCTGATCTCCACGTCAAATTCTTGCATAAGAAGTATCCAACGGATCAATCTGGTTTTGGAATCTTTCTTCGTGATCAGATATTTGATTGCTGAATGATCTGTGTAGACCACCACTTTGGGACCCAGCAGATAGGAGCATAATTTGTCAAAAGCGTACACAACTGCAAGCAACTCCTTTTCAGTGGTTGTGTAGTTAAGTTGAGCTTCATTCAAAGTTCTGCTAGAGTAGTAAATGGTGTAGAAAATCTTTTCTTTGCGTTTTCCCAAAACTGCACCTACGTCATAATCACTAGCATCGCACATCACCTCAAATGGAAGAGTCCAGTCTGGTGCTACAATGATGGGGGCAGAGACCAGCTTCTGTTTTAAGATCTCAAAAGCTTCATGGAATTCTTTGGTGAAGTTGAAAGACACATCCTTTTCCAGAAGATTGCAAAGAGGTTTTGCAATTTTTGAGAAGTCTTTGATAAATCTTCTGTAAAAGCCAGCATGTCCGAGAAAACTCCGGATCCCTTTGACAGATGTGGGTGGAGGTAGTTTTTCAATTATTTCGATCTTTTCTTTGTCTACCTCGATTCCCTTTTGTGAGATCCGGTGTCCAAGAACAATGCCTTCATGCACCATAAAATGATATTTCTCCCAATTGTGTACCAAGTTTGTATCTTCGCACCTTTGTAACACATGTTCCAGATTTTGCAAGCAGTGGTCAAAAGAATCTCCAAACACAGAGAAGTCATCCATAAAAACCTCCATACTTTGTTCTAGCATGTCTGAGAAGATGGCCATCATGCAATGTTGGAATGTGGCAGGAGCATTATATAGTCCAAATGGCATTCTGCGGAAAGCAAAAGTACCATACGGACATGTAAATGTAGTTTTCTCCTGATCTTCTGGGGCGATGGCAATCTGATTGTACCCCGAGTATCCATCCAGAAAGCAATAGAACTCATGTCCCGCCAGTCTGTCTAGCATCTGATCAATAAATGGCAGCGGAAAATGATATTTCCTTGTTGCTTTTTTCAGCTTCCGGTAGTCCATGCATACGCTTCATCCAGTCACCGTTCTTTTTGGAATCAGCTCGTTCTTTTCATTTGTGACTACAGTAATTCCTTCTTTCTTTGGTACACAATGCATAAGACTCACCTAACTACTGTCTGAGATGGGGTAAATGATGCCAACATCCAACCATTTGATGATTTCTTTCTTCACGACTTCCTTCATGATTAAATTGAGTCTCCGTTGATGCTCCACTGTGGGTTTGTACTCATCGTTCATCAGAATTATGTGTATGGAAAATGATGGAATAATGCCTTGAATGTCTGTTATAGTCCAGCCAATGGCTCTTTTGTGTTCTCATAACACTCTCAGTAACATTTCTTCCTGCTCCAATGTTAGTGAAAAAGAAATAATAACAGGTAATTCAGAAGAGTTTCCAAGAAATGCATACCTGAGATGGCTCGGAAGTAACTTCTGCTTCAGCTGTGGTGGTTCTTCAATTGAAGGCTTGATTCGATCTTTCTTTGGAATTTCCAGACTTTCCACTTGTGGTGTCGATTTGAATCAGAATGGTTTGTCAAGGTAGTTGATATATTCTAGGATTTCAGTATCTAGCTCGCTGTCAGTCATATTGGTGATGCAAGCTTCAAGTTTGTCCGTGGGAGTTGTATCAGTATCCTGAACGATACTATCAACAACATCAATTCTGAAACATTCTTCTTCATTTTCATCGTTCGGGAATTTCATGGCTTTGAAAACATTAAAGGTAACTTCTTGGTCTTGAACTTTCATGGTCATTTCTCCTTTTTGTACATCAATAACAGTTTGTCATGTCGCCAAGAATGTTCTTCCAAGGATGATAGGTACATCTTTATCTTCTTCCATGTCAAGGATAATGAAATATGCTGGAAGAATGAGTTTGTCGACTTTGACCAGCACATCTTCAACAACACCTCTTGGAAATGCGAGCGTTCGATCAACAAGTTGTATAGGCATTGCTTCTCCAATTTGCATTTTCCTGTAAATAGAAAAAGTCATTAAATTAACACTTGCACCTAAGTCACATAAAGCCTTACCGATATAGTGTTCTCCAATGGTGCATGGGACAATGAAACTGCCATGATCTTTCAACTTCAGGGGAAGTTTCCTCTGAATGATGGCATTGTATTCTTCCATCAATGCTATTGTCTCGTAATCTCCCAATCTCTGTTTTCATGAAAGAATGTCTTTCATGAATTTGACGTAGCTGGGCATTTCTTCTAAGGCTTCTGCGAATGGAATGTTGATATGCAGTTTTTTGAACACCTCCAGGAATTGAGCAAATTGCTTGTCCAGCTTGTTTTTCTGAAGTCGCTGTGGAAAAGGTGGAGGTGGAGTGATCTGATCTTTTCTTTTTCCTTTGCTTATTTTTCCTCCATCTGTGGAACTGCATCTTTTGGAACTTCCTTAATTGTTCCATTGATTCCAACATCTTTGTTGATTTCAGTACCGCTTTTCAAGGTGGTGGCTTGACATTGCTCCTTCCCTCGGTTCCTTGGATTTTTTTCTGTGTTACTGGGAAGATTACCTGGCGGTCTGTAACTCTGAGCATTGGCCAGTTGTCCGATTTGATTCTCTAGTGCTTTGATGGAAGCAGATTGGCTCTGAAACATAGCATCGTACTTTTTTAACTGAGCCAGCACTTATGCTATTTCTGGTTCATTTGCCTGTTCCTGGCCTTTATTTTGTTGTTGGAATCCAGATGGTGGATTGTTCTTTTGCCCTGAATTGTTGATCCATGAAAAATTTGGATGATTCCTCCACCCTAGGTTATAGGTGTTGGAATATGGATTGTTCCCCTGTCTGTTGAAATTGTTGACATAATTCACTGTCTCTTCAAGTTGGTTTGGTTCTGGTGCTCCTCCATATGGTGAACTTGTGGATCCAGTGGTAAGAGTCTCCATAAATGTGCATATCTGATCTAGCTTGTCCCTGACTGCTGTATTGGCTCCACTTTCATAAATTCCTGCAATTTTTTGGATCATGCTCCTTTCTGTTGGCCACAAGGAATTGTTGTTGGCCATTTCTTCGATTAGGTCTCAGGCTTGATCTTCTCATTTTGCCATTAAAGCTCCTCCAGCAGCAGCATCGATTGTAGTTCTCATCAGTCCAGAAAGTCCATTATAGAAAGTTTGGACTTGAAGCCATTTTGGAATCTCATCGTGAGGACATTTTCGGAGCAAATCTTTGTACCTTTCCCAAGCTTCGTAGAGAGTTTCCGAGTCTTGTTGTACAAAGGATATGATGTCATTCCTTATCTTTCCAGTTCTGGTTGGCGGAAAGTACTTTGCAATGAATTTGGTGGCTAAAGTGTTCCAAGTTGTGATGGAACCTGCTGGTAGTGAATGTAGCCAAGATTTAGCTCTATCCTTTAAGGAGTATGGAAAAACCCGCAGTCTCATTGCTTCTTCAGCTTCTCGGTTATAATTGAAAGTGCCGCAAACTTCCAGAAAGTTGCTGATGTGGGTATTGGGATCTTCAGTTGCTTTCCCCCCAAACTGCACTGACTGCTGAATCATCTGAATGCATGATTTGATGTCACACGCATTTGCGGGTAAAAGAGGAAGTACAATACATGAAATGAAGTCGTCGACCACCGGAATAGTTCTGTCTCGAATGGGTATTGGTGGTGCAACTTCCAAAGGTTCAGGTTCCATGTTGACTAAAGCTTCTTGGCCTTCACGCCTTTCCCTTCTCAACTGTCTGATGGTTCTTTCAATTTCTGGGTCGAGCGGTCGGAGTTCAAAGCTTCTGGTTCGTCTCATGTAGTTTCTGAGAACCTGAAACATAAGAAATAAAAACAATAAGTAAAATGAAATTTGATACAAGTAACGTATCTAACCCCAAAACTAATAGTGAAAGATAAATAAGTCCCTGGCAACGGCGCCAAAAACTTGACCGGTGCGTAATCACACACGTATAAAGCAAGCGCACGTATCGTTCAAGTAGTATAAAAAGTATCGATCCCATGAGGACTTAATACCTAATCTATTAATTTTATGAGGTCAAATGATTACTAGTATCTAACAGGTTGATTGATTGATTTGAAATGGTGATGATTCAAAATTTAAAAACAATAAAATAAAATTGCACGAAATTAGGTTTAAGAAAATTCAATATTAAGAAACTATCTAGGGTTGTGAATCTTCCAATATCATTTTAAAGATGAAGTGGTTATTTCATGTTTGTGTAATATATCAGTTTACTAACCTGGAACACTAAATTATGCGAAAGGCTCTGTCGATGGTCAGACGCAAATACCCAATAACCCAATTGAACCATATGTCTATGTCAACCATTACCTTGATTCATTAAGTTTAAGTTCCAATTATGGCTACCCCCTGTTAGACATTGTGTCCCATAGCGTCACTGTTTGTAAATGATATTGTATTATTGTACAAAATTAACTATGTGATAATGAAATTGCCTTTTGCCGTTTTGTAATATTATTTACTTTGATTTATAAATGGCGAAAGTCCATATGATTAGTACTGGATTGAGATGATATGAGACAGTATCAATCCATAAAAGTTTAATCATTAAATATCCCTAGTCGTAGTATTATCGAGATCGGACATCGATAATGCGGAATAGACTAGTATTGCGCTTGTGCACGTTGTGAGGGCACAACGGCATAGTTCTCATATATTTAAGTATTGGATACTTATGCAAGTGCGATAGGAGGTTGTGTTTTACCGATGGTACGGAAAACAGCTTCGCTCTGGATAGACCCCGCAAATCCCATTGGTAGTATGTCTAGTGTCTATGGGAGGCCGCATCAGGGTAGGTGTATATGGTCTTAACCTGAGACTTACATCGCTAGTACTTGCGACAATCGGTAAACTTTGGTTTTGGTGGTTGGGGACCTTAACCGGTTCTGTGTACACCTCTTCTGGGTTTATCGAGAATCGTAGTGTACTGGATGTGATGTCAAGATGGAAGTATCGCTTCAGACATATGGAGGTGATGATCACGCAGGACACAGAACTAGTACTCTATAAAAGGTTGCAACCGTCGGGACAATATGACTAGGTCAGGATTGTCCGATTTAAAGAGACTAGTTGCTTGATGTCCGATATATGTTTCGTACGGGGCAGACACATCTCCAGCCCCAGGCCTAGCATGTGATCATCCGATACTGGATCGATGTACGCAATACTACGGTATACTACGCCTTGATATAGATCTTATATTCCTATAAGAATATTTCTGGAGAATTGGGTAGGCATGGCGCTTTGCTAGAAGCCAACCTTGTCTTGTGAATCGGTAAACGTAGTACGAGGTACGTGCGTGTTCGGATTATCCGACGACCGTATTTACTGCCAACATATCCGGAGATCTCTTGGGTCGCTTCCTGAAGATTCACCTATGATATTTGATTCGGACTTAATTAATCTTGGATTAATTGCGGAGAAACTTTATCTCGGATAAAGTGCCTTATTTAGAGAGAGAAGCTATTTTGGAATTAATCGATGAAATTATTATATTCGATATAATAATCGAAATTCGATTTCGACGCGAAATTAAAATTAGATTTTAATTCGGGCATACGAGTTAATTTAGAATTAATTCGTTAGCGACGTAAACAATAATTTCGCTAGGCGCGATTATTTATTTAAATTCGATTTAATTAATGTCGCGACGTAAGTTCGGTATTTCGGAAATATCGAACCCGAACGCGTGAGTGCACGTGGGCCCACTTTCATTTGGAAACGTGTGGGGCCCACATGACACATGTCATTATATGTATTATTTTATTGATGATGCATTGCATGGTGATAGTGTACAATACACTCAATTGTATTGCATGGAATTTGAGTGTTTGACACTCTAAGCCATTGCATGGTTGTGTCATATTTTTATTAATTTAATAAACATTATGGCATAAATATAAATTGATTTTTGGTAACAAAATCAATTAACAAAACTCTCTTTTCTCTCTCACATTGCCGAAAACTGCATGCAGTTTTTGCTCTCCATCTTCTTCATTTTGGTTGTCCAAAAACTTGAAGATATTGAGTTTGTTTGGAACATCTACTCACATGCAAGGCTAGCAACTTACAAGGGATCAAAGAGGTGATAGGGAAACCATCATAGAGCAAGGAATTCACAAAGCTTGGAGCTTTCACTCTTCTCATCTTGGCCGAATCATCCCAACCTTGGAGCTTCCATTTTGGTTTGATTTTCTTCATCACTAAAGCAATGTAAGTATGATTCCGCCATACTTCATCTTATATATATATTCATTGTTGTATTTCAAATGCTTAATCTTTCCTTGGGACATATTATAGAAACCAACAATGGTATCATGGAGCCATGGTTAAGCATGAAATACTTTAGGTTAAAATTTGGGATAAATTGATTGAAGCATGTTCTTGTGAAATTTGATTAATAAGTATGCTTGCATGTATATAGAATGATGTTATATGGAATCAATTTTATGAAAAATGCATTGGATGATTTTTCCCCAAAATTTACCTTGGCCGAATGGGTATGATAAAAATGATTGAAGCATGTTCTGATGAATTTGATTAATAAGTATGCTTGCATGTATATAGAATGATGTTATATG